>JACEEZ010007502.1:15000-45117 GCA_016584305.1 Chionoecetes opilio
GAATTGGAAGTCGCAGCACATTTGCAACACATTCGATCGATCATTCTGTATTTTCTCTAAAAATGTTCTTCTGATGACTGATAGCCATGGGTCTCTAATAGGTGACTTTTTGGGCTCCGAAAGTTAAGGTGGGCAGTAAGACGTTCCGAGATAAGCTTCGTTGTCGTCATTCCGTATGTAGATGGGGGAAGGCTTTCACAGTTTCCTCTTTGCAAGTGATCCTATATACGACATGGACTTTTGTTTTGTCTCCTTTCATCTGGCCTTGGGCTGTTACGGAAGAAGGCGGGTTGCTGGTGTCTTGGGTTTGGGGGGGAGAAATACATTTGTAGTTTTATTCTCCTCTCTGGGTCTGCAGGTTTCACTTAATTACGGTTTGACAATTTGTGATATTATTCTTTCCTTCTTCCTGGTGATGGTGGAGAAGAAATCCCGGTAGAAAAATAGTTTATGTACCTGACTCTTGTTTTGTGGCGTTAGGGTTGTACCAGTTCGCCATGAATTTTCTTACGTCCTGACAGTTGATGTCCTCTTCGCTGATGGTGCCGTTTTTGATGAGTACTTGAGTGGATCGCTCGATTCTTTGTGCATAAGTTGCCATGTACTGCAAGTGTGTGAGTAGCTCTTCTGATATAGTAGAGCACCGATTGTGAGTCTTTATATCTCTGCGCGCATTCGCTTTTTTCCTTTGAGGCATGTCCGGTGTTCGATGGCTTCACGTAGACGTTTGTGATGAATGATTCTTCTTTCTGCGTTTACCAGGACGTCCAAGAACGGCATGATTGTCTGAGCTGCTTTCTATGGTGAAGGGAGGCCTGAAGTAATCTTGTAGGCAGAGCTTCAGCGGTTCTGCTTCGTAGTGACTTTTCGTTGCACTATCAATATCAAAACGAAAAGTCATTACGAAGCAGAACAGCTGAAGCTCTGGCCTACAAGATACTTCAGGCCTCACCTTCACCATAGAAGCAGCTCAGACAATCAATGCCGTTCTTGGACGTCTTTTGTAACGCGAAAGAAGAATCATCTCCAAACGTCTACGAGAAGCCAACGAACACCGGACACTGCCTTCACGGAGAAAGTGAATGCCCGCAGAATATAAGGACTCCACAATCGGTGCTTATATCAGAAGAGCCCTCTCACAAACTGCATTACATGTCAACTTATGCACAAGAAATCGAGCGATCACTCAAGTCCTCATCAACAACGGCTTCAGCGAGAGAGACATCAACCGTTCGAGACGAAGACAATCATGGAGAACTGGTTACAACCCTAACGCCACAAAAAAGAGTCAGGACTAACTAATTTCTACCGGCTTCTTCTCCACCACTCACCAGGAGAGAAGAATAATAATCACAATCCGTCCCAACCGTAATGTGAACACCTGCAGACCCAGAGAGGAGAATAAAAAACAATTTATTACAAACACAGAACCCAGCAACCTCTTCTCCGTAACACCCAAGCCAGGACGGAAGGAGACAAACAAAGTCCATGTCGTATTAGGATACTTCCAACAGAGGAACTGTGAAGTAACTCTCCTCATCCTACATCGGCATGAACGACAACGAAGCTGTACTCGACGTGTTACTTGCACCTAACTTTCCGGATCCCCAAAAGTCACCAATTAGAAAACATGGCATCATCATCACAGAGAAAACATTTTTAGCAAGAATATACAGAATTGGTCGACATGTGTGCAGATGTTTGGCGATTTCCATTCCTAGAAGCATATACATAAAGACATCAATCCCAAGCTTACGTACAGGCAAAGACCCTACAGCTCGACCAAGCATGAAAAGAACAAAGGCTATAACAGCCTACTCACAGAGAAACAAAGCGAGAGTCACAACCAATAAGCGTCGCCCACTCACGGAGACAAAATCTACGAGAAGCAGAAGCTATTACCAATCATCGCAGCCACTATGCTGCGCGACAGCAGACTTCATCAATAATAGCGCTTCACTCCACAGCTAAATCATGCCCACCTCCACAAACTGAGGAGAAAACTCTTCCACTGCTGCTGAAGAATGGTTTCTTAGACCCGAAATCGGGAGGGGGGGGGGGGGGGGGGATCAGCAAAAATACAAGCTACGGCAAGTCATAAAAAGTTGATTACAAAATAGAATAAGACACTCTTAAGACAAGAAAAATATCTTTAAAAAGATAATAAACGCTGAACTACTATCACTTTTAAACGAGATCGGTCTCAGAGAAAATCCCTCCTGCCCGATATACTCTCTCTCTCTCTCTCTCCCTCCGTTCACTCCTCTCTCTCTCTCTCATTCTCTCCCTCTCTCCTCTCTCTCTCTCGGCTCTCTCTCTCTCGATCTCCTCTCCTCTGTCTCTCTCTGTCCTCCTCTCTCTCTACTCTCCTCTCCTCTTCTCTCTCTCTCTCTAAACTCTCTCCTCCTCTCTCTCCTCTCGGTCTCTCTCTCTCTCTCTCTCCTCCTTCTCTTCCCCCCCTTCACTTCTTCTCCTCTCGTCTCATCTCTCTTCTCTCTCGTCTCTTTCCTCTCTCTCGTCATCTTCTCTCTCTCCTGTCTCCTCCTTTCTCTCACCGCGCGTCTTTCTTCGTCGTCCACTCTCATCATCCATCTCTCATTCTCTCTCTTCCTCTCCACCTTATTCTCTAGATCCCCTCCTCTCTCTCCCTCTCCTCGTCTCTCTCTATCTCTCCTCTTCCCCCCCTCCTTCTCCGTTTCGTCTTTTCCCTCTACCTCTCTCAACACTTCTCCTCTCTGTCTGTCTCTCTCTTTATATTTATATTATATATATATATATATATATATAATATATATATATATGAGGCGTCCCGCATTGAGAAGGGCCACGCGCGCCAAATAAAAAACGTGAGGAAAAAATGCGTTCAAAAGTTTGGCGAACTTCCGACAAACCATACTTTCTTATTATTATTCTAAGACAATGAACTTGGTGCTCAAAATGACCGGTAGACAATCAAAAATTCATGATGTCTCCAAAAATGTTCGAGTAGTGATATTCACTACTAATTTTTGCATATTTTTTTGCAAAATTGTGTTGATGGTTTCGGAAGTTCACCGAAGTTTTGAGTGGTCGTTTTTTCTCTGAAATACTGCACACAATAATGAAAATTCGTAAATTTGGAAATAGAAACACAAAATACAATTTAACAATACCATAAGGTGGAAAAATGGTGAAGAAATGGGGCAATGGCTTAAGGGCCCTCATCCAGTTCCTCTCTAGTAGTAGTAGGGGTGTATTAAAAGTAGTAGTTAGTAGTAGTAGTAGTAGTAATAGTAGGTGAGTAGTAGTAGTAGTAAAGTAGTATAGTAGTAGTATTAGTAGTAGTAGTAGTAGTATTAGTAGTAGTAGTAGTAACTATTAAAAAAACTTACTACTATTATTACTACCACTATAGTAAAAAAAGTAGCAGTAGAATAGTTTAAAAAAATTTTTTTAAACTATACTCTGCTCCGGGGCGGGGGGGTGAATGCCTTCTGGTGGGTCCGGGGCGACACACTAAGTCTTCTAGCCTCTGGCGATCCTGTTCGTCCAGGCAGGGCAGTACACCATGGCCTTTTTTGCCTGATCCCAGAAGCCCTTCCAGAACACGCAAATCGGAGGCCACTTTTCCCGCTGTGAGCAGGCGGCTATCGGGGTACTTGCATGCAACTTGCACCGACCCCCAGGTTGAAGCGTTGCACGTTAGCCCCTTCTCCCTATCAATTCAACCTGATTTTTTTATATTATGTCAGCTTCCACTCCTCCAAGTTGTCGTCATTCTTTATAATGTCCCCCCTCTGGGGGGGGGGGTAAGGTATGTGACCCGACAGCTGACATGCTTTTGAAAAAACCAGGTGTACTTCTCCGTGAACCTCAATTCTGCAGTGCCTTCACTATCAAAGAGTCATCCCGTGTCATTGGCACTGAAAGGAAACTACAGGAACTTCTTCTTTCACTGCGGAGCGATGATCTCATGGAGTTCTGGGGATTTGCGATAGATCTCGCCTTCCTGATCCGTTTTTCATGGATCCAAAGGCTCGATCACATGGGAGGTAGGAGTGGCACTTTTGATGAACACTAACTCCACCCGGAACAAACGCTTTCATGTGCCCCTGCTGCATGCCATGAGCAAAATATTAAATGTTCTTATTTTTGGGCCTGCACAATTGCACAAAAAATGCGCAGAAACAGAAAGTCCTGCTTTTGCTGGTACACTTTGGATTTTCAGCCACTTCAGGAAGAAGCTAGCCATTTTCGTCCGAAAGAAAACCACTCGTCCTGCAACTGTCTTATTCCACATAAACATAGTTTCCCTGCTTTTCATTGACGTCATAGAACTCACAAGTTATACAACCACAGTTTGCGTTTATAGTAGGCAATGCCGGTCGAGAGACGGGGAACATGGCAGTGTTTGCTGAAGGCCCATGCAACCACTTTCGTTAGGGTTCTGGCCCATTTCCAGCCATCGTTCATTTTGGCGAACAGGTCGCGTGGCACCTGTGCAATGGCAAGATGCTCCGCCCGACTTGCCTCAACCGGTTTGCCTTTGCCTGGTCATCTGTGGCACTGTTAATCATTGTCTCCTATTTTGCACAGGTGCTGGAAAACCGTCTGTTCTGGGAGGCTTAAACATTTGTTATACTGTCACGTCACATTATCCAAGGGGAGGCTCTGATTGGCCGATGCCCTCCCTGCAACTGGAGTGGAGCGCCCATCTTATACGGAAATCTGCCCGAGTTTTTTTTCCGAATTATAACGGCTACTCATTCTGGAGGGCACGCCTTTCCTCTAACATGGATATTGCTCAGCACGTGTTACGCCTGCATTGATGCGAACTAGACCATCATATTAGTTTTATCCTTGTATAGATTTTCGACCTTACTGATTCATCCACTCCAGGGCGAAAGCTAAAACTCTAAATAGAGTGCTATACACAGTTATCTCGGTTTTGGCCGGCGTGCGCGAGCGGCCCTCTAATGCGGGACTCCTCATATATATATATATATATATATATATATAAATATATATATATATACATATATATATATATATATAATATATATATATATATATATATCTATATATATATATATATATATATAATATATTATATATATATATATATATAAATAATATATATAGATAATATATATATATTATAATATATATATATATATATTAGTATATAATTGTAATATATACATTATAAAATATATATATATGTATATTATAGTAATATACTATATATATATATGCATTTATATATACTATCTATATCGATCTCTATATAATATCTCTATATATATATAATATATTATTATATATATATATTATATAGATATCCTATATATATCTTATATATAATTATATATATTATATCTATTCTCATATATATATATATATAGATAATACTGTAGATATTATAGTATGACTATATAAATAGTATATTATAATATATACTGAATCTCTCTCTCTCTCCTCAGATCTCATTCTCATCTTCTCTCCCTCTCTTCTGCCCTCTCTCTCTCTCTCGTCCTCCTCTCGTCCTCTCTATCTCTCATCTCTTCCTCTCTCGTCTCTCTCTTCACTCTTCTCCCCCCTCCTTCTCGAGTCATCTCTTCTCTCTCTCTTCTACGCTCTCTCTCTTCTCTTTCCTCTCATCTCTCTCTCTCTCTTTTCTAGTCTCTACTCTATCCTCCCTCTCCTCTCTCTCCTCTCTCTCCCATCTCTCTTCTATCTCTTCTCCTCTCTCACCCCAAACCCCAAACAAAAAAAAAAAAGTGGTCTCTACCATCTTCATCTCCATCCTCCTACTTCTGTCTCTCTCCGTCTCTCTCTCCCTCTCAATCTCTCTCTCTCTCTCTCTCTTCTCTCTCCTTCTTCTCCTCGTCTCTCTCATCTTTCCGTCTGTCTCCATCTCCTCTCTCTTCTGTTCTCTCCTCTCTCCTCTCTTCTTCCTCAGCTCTCTCTCGCTCTCTCCTCTCTCCTCTCTGCTCACAATCTCTCTCTTCTCTCTCCTTCGTCCTCCTATCTGCTCTCTCCTCCTTCTCTCTCTCTCAAGACATCGCTTCTCCTCTCGTCAACTTCTCCTCTCTCTTCTCTCAGTCCTCTCTCCGGCAATCTATATCGCTCTCTCTCTCTCCTCTCCTCTTCGCGTCCTCCTCTCTCTCTCCTTCTCTCAGTCTCTGCTCTTCCTCGCTTCTCTCTCTACATTCCTCTATTCCGCTCATCGGGGGCTCTCTCTCCTCGCTCAGTCTTCTCTCTTCTCTCTACTCTCTCCTCTCATCTCCTCTCTCTCATCGTCTCTTCTTCCTTCTCTTCTCTCTTCTCGCACTCTCATCATCCTCCCGTGCTCAATCCTCACTCTTCCTCTCTCTCTCTTCCCTCTTTCTCTCGGCTCTCTCCGTCTTTCCATCGGCGCATGATTCTCGTCCTCAGGTACTCGATCTCCGCTCTTTCCTCTCTCCTCACTCTTCTCTCTAATCTCTCTTATTCTCTCTATCTCTCTTCGTCTCACCGTCTCTGTGCTCTTGTCCTCCTTTCGCTCTCTCTCTCCTCTCTTCTCTCTTCGTTTCTCGTCTCTCTCGTCATTTCTCTCTCCTCTCTCTCACATATCTCCCTCCATCTCATCCTCCTCCTACGTCTTCCCTCTCTATCGTTTCCCCTCATCTCTTCCCTCCTCTTCGCAGCTTCCCTCTCTCTCTTCTCCTCCCATTCTCTGGCTCTTCTCTCTCTTCTTCTCCTCTCTTCCGTCCCTCTCTCTCTCTCTCTCTTCTCTCTCGTTCTAGCTCTCTCATCTTCTCCTCTTCTTCTCCTCTCTCTTCTTCCTTCTTCTCTCTCTCGCTCATCCCTCATCTTCTCTCCTATCTCTTCTCGATCTTCACTCTCTCTCTCGCCTCCTCTCTCTCCTCTCTTCTCTTCTCTCTTTTCTCCTCGGGGGTCTACTCTCTCCTGTCTCTCATCTCTAGTCTACACTTGACCTCCTCTCCGTCCTCTCTCCTTCTCGTTCTCCAATCTTCCACACAGTACCTTCTGCTCTTCTCTCCTCTTCTCTCTTCTCTCGTTGCTTTACTCTCTCCCTTCGTTGTCTCTCTCTCACTCTCCAAAACCTTTCCCTCTTCTCACTTTCTCTCCTCTCTCTCTCTCTCTTCTCCGTCTCCCTCACTCCGCCTGTATCTCTTCTTCTTCCTTACCCTCTCATCCTTCTCTCCATTCTTCTCTCTCTCTCTGACTCCCCTCCTTCTCTCTCCTCTCTCATCTCTCCTCTCTTCTCTCTCTTCTCTCTTATCTCTCTATATATATACTTATATATATATATATATCTCTATATATATATATAGTATATTATATATGACTACATTATATCTCTCTAGAGATACTAATAGAGAGAGAGACAGGAGAGAGAGAGAACGATGAGAGAGAGTAAGAGAGCGAGTGAAAGAGCGAGAGAGGAAGAGAGCAGAGAGAGATAGAGCGGAGAGCAGCGAGACGAGAGGACGCAGAGAGAGAGAGATAGGAGAGGAAAATGTCACTATAGCCGGGCAACACTTGACTCTCCAGCTCACCTTGAGTATGGACCTTGGGCAGGTGGTCTGTTGTCCTCCTCGGTGATCTGGGTCTCGTGCACGGCCCCTGCGGAACACCGGCGCGTGGTCGTTCTGGTCCTCCACCTTCACCAACACACCACCACCCCGCGCCGCGGCCTCTCGCCCCACCCCCACCCTCAGGCACTCCACCACGAGCTACGTACTGGCCGTGGAGAAGGAAAAGGAGTTTTTTTTTTTTCCGGTGCTGTGGGGGTGTTTATGATATAAAGTATTTGAAGTATCGACAGTACACACACACGCTCGAAGAGTGTGTGTGTGTGCACAGAACACACACGAAGTTTGGAATGGACTAAATTAGGTGATATCGGCAGATAATGTGCACCATCTGAAAGAAAGACTGGATGAATGTAGATACGGAGACGGGACCACACGAGTGTAGCTCAGGCCCTGTAAAACACAAATAGGTAAATACAACTAGGTAATACACACACACACTCTCTCGGCTCACAACTGAGAATTCCCGGGTTCGATCCCCGGGCGGAGTGGAGAAATATGGGCGGTCTAATAAAAACGCGAGCCCCTGTCCACCCAGCAGGAAATCGGCACCGGGTGTTAGTCGGGGGTTGAGTCCCGCCTCCCGGGTGGTGGCTTCGGCCAACACTAAGTACTAAGGAAGCAAAATAAAAAAAGTGAAGATATGAAGACGGAGCCATATGAGTGTAGCTCAGGCCCTGTAAAATACAAGTCGGTAAATACAACTATAGATTAATACACACACACACACACACACACACACACACACACACACACACACACACACACACCACCCCACGCACCACACCACACACAGCACGCAGCACACCAACGCACCACACACGCACACCAACACCACCCCCAAACCACCACCACTCACTCCGCACCACCCGCACTCACCCGACGCATCGCACGCACGCGCTCTCTCTCTCTCTCGACGCACGCCACCCTCTCTCTCTCTCTCTCTCTCTCTCTCCTCTCTCTCTCTCGTTCTCTGTCTCCTCTCTCCTCCTCTCTCCTCCTCTTCTCCTCTCCTCTCTCTCTCTCTCTCTCTCTCACATAGAGACACCACTCACGTAACAAACATACACAACATATACACATAAAACACACACATTACACACACTCACACACACAGCACACACACACACACGCACACACGCACATACACACACACACAACATGCACCTGCTCCTCGTAGAAGCAGGACTCACACACACGGCTCAGCAGCGGGAGAGGAAGGTCTTCTATACCGACGTCTCCATGGCAGCACCAAGACGCGCATCGAGGAAGCGCCTTGACCTCTCCTCCCGGAGGATGAGGTGGCTCAACAGTGGCTCGTAGTAGAGGGTTGGAAGAGGCGCCGTCCGGCGTCCCGCACCCCACCACCTCCGCAGTACTGGCAGTATCGCCTCCTGCACCATCAGGAGGCGAATGATTTTCATGCGGTCAAGCGCTTGATGAGGTCCTACCCTGTACTTTCCATCAGGGTCATGGGATCGTCGAGGTCTGGGTTCATTCGCAGATCTCAGGACGAGGAGTCTGCTTTCTTACCCGCACGCCTTCCGAGGGAGGAACAGTTGGGCATCACTCTTGATGAGGTTCTGCCTGAGCCTCGGGGTGTCGTTCTGCGGTACCCCTTTAGCTTTGGGCTTAAGCCTATCTTGGATGATCCACGTGTCGCCTTCGCCTGAAAGTGTACATATAGCGTGGTTCACGGCCGCAAAGAGTCGACGCGCCAGGTCCAGGTGACAGTCAGGGGGTCTCTCCCTGACTCCTTTGAGCTGGGTTCGTGGGGTGTGTACTCTGTCAGGAGGTTCACCCCTGAACATCTGCGGTGCTTCAAGTGTCAGGCCTTCGGGCATGTCCAGAAGCACTGCAGGCGCTCCGAGCTCTGTGGCAGTGGTCTTGAGGCATCCCACCACTGAGTGCGTCAGTGCTCTCAAGACTGGTGAAAGCCGCCCTGATTGATGCCCAAACTGTGGTAAGGGTCACCATGTGTGGTATAAGCTCTGCTTTGAGCAACTGAAGAGATTTCCTCTTCGTTGCCTGGGGCGGAGTGGGGACCACCGAGAGAATTGTGACACCCGACCCTTACCAGCAGTGCCTGCAAAGGTAAGCCTACGCGCTCTAAACCAGCGCGAGGCTGCTCCATCCCGGACCTCCGCAACTGCACCCACCTAAGAGGAGGAGGAGAAGGATGAAGAAGAGGTACAAAAACTGCTTCCACGGTTGCATGTTAGACACCACACACCATCACTGCTGAGCTATCTGTACAGACAGAGCCGCCGCCACCACCCCAAGGACACCATTTTTCAGAAGCTGCCTGTCAGGTCAGAGCTGAGGGGCCATACCCCCACTCTGACAGACGGGCAGTGACGCTCCCGGTCTCGTACCTACGAGACTTACTGAAGAACATGTGCGAGTTGCAGAGCGACGTCGAAAACCTGGAAGAAGGGTTTCTCTTACATATAAACCAGCAGTGTTGTACTCAAGACCAGACCCTCCAAGACCAAGACCAAGACCAGACCCTTCGAGACCAAGACCAAGACCAAGACCAGACCCTTCCGAGACCAAGACCAGCCCTCCGAGATCAAGACCAAGACCCTCCGAGACCAAAGACCAAGCAACCAAGACCAAGACAAGACCTGATCCTCCGAAACAGACCAAGACCAAGAACAAGGCATATACAAATATTTTTTTTATAAATATGACTATTATCTGAATGTTTTTGGTCTGAACAGCGTAAATACTAAATTGTACTGTCCTGTCTTGTTTGTAAGGGAAAGGGTTTTAATTTACTTTTTCCTACGTGTACCTTTGAATATAACGGACCTAATTAAATTATCCATATAGTCTTACGGATCAAATGCAAAAATAATTAAAAATGTAAACCAAACTGTTATATCCTCATTGCTCAACCAAAGACTACTGTATACTGGACTTGCTACTCGTGCCCCGCGCCAACCCGCCCATGACCAGTGGAGGGCCAGTTTTACGATTCCTGACATTTTCGAACATCACTCCCATTTCCCTTCCTATGGTTTATCATATAATGATATACTGTTATCTTCGTAAATGTTTGTTCTATAATATTATGAAATAAAAAACACGCATATTTCTTCACTCTCTCATAATGGCATTTCTTTAGTGTATTTTACTGTTTTTATTTGATAATATTTAGAACAAACATTTACAAAGATAACGGTATATCATTTATACTGATAAACCATAGGAAGGAATGGAGTGATGTTCGAAAATGTCAGGAATCGCAAACTGGCCTCCACTGAAATAGCCCAAACTGAGTAGCAAGTCCAGTATACAGTAGTCTTTGGCTCAACCTTTGTCCATGCAGTTAATACCCTATACATTGATGAGATAGTTGCTGTAAAAAGAAAAGAAAGAAGAAGGCAAATAGCAAAGCATATTCAAACAAATATAGTGTACTACTAGTTACATTTTGCAAAATTTTCTTACATTTTACAGTTTACTCGGTCGTTAACTCGTTACATTTTGCAATACGTGATTACGTGGTAATTGCATTTTAAAAACATTAGCATTTCTAACATCTTCGATGACAGCTGCGAACGGTGATGATGATTTCCGCCCTTGCTAAAGATGCGTTCCACTGGAGTGCTCGTTGCTGAACGGAGATAACTTCATAGCAAGCATGAAGACAGCTGGATAGCGCTCTTGAAAAAGCAAGCCAAAAGGAGATAGGATCGGCGTGGCCTCCAGACTTGCACTCTGCCTCTAAGTACGGTTAAACTGGGCCCGCGTGCTCTCCCTCTCTCCACGCTCTTCGAACGCTTCCTAATTCTCCGGTACTTGGGTAGCATACGAGGCATCTTACGACGTGGTGGCTGTCTATTCGCATCTTCCTCACTAGATGTCCCTGTGTTCCATGCCGTATCTTGCTCTCCTTCCTCTAACTGTGACCCATCGGCATCGCCTGCCACCTTATCGACCTCTGAGATGACATACTCTGTAAGGTCAAATATTTCTGCTTTCATTGCTTCGTTGGCATGAAGAAACATACATAGGAAAATAAAAAAAATTGTGGTTACGTTTTCCAAGCGAGCTAGCTAACTAAACCTGTGGTGAACGTGTACGAAGGGTGCGGGATTGCATAGGCCTACACATTATGAAGTACACGGAGGTGAACAGAGCTGCAAACATGCGTGCGTGCAAACGGAGATTATCACTGCGAGAATGGCCACGTCATGCATGTTCTCTCGACTCGCACGCACTCTATCAGCGCTCGCAGGGCTCAGCTCATGCATGCATCATCACCGTAGAGCTAGTCAGGCAGTATCTATAGACAGTACAACGCTGTATGGCGCGCGTGAATCGAAACAGCCATGATTTTTCTCCGTGTATGATAATAAATTCCGACCTTTCCCACGCCGAGATGCACTTTTTAATCCTGGGCTCGACCTGGTCTCGAGTCAAACTCCGAGACCAAAAGCTTTGAGACCAAGACCAAAACCAAGACCACATTAAACGAGACCAAGACCAAGACCACATCAAACTGGTTTTCGAGACCGATCTCGAGACCAAGACAGTCTCGATACCTACAACACTGATCACCAGCCCTCGTCGCATTGGAGCTAATTTTGAAGAAATACTTCACCCTGTAGAAAGAAATAACATCACGACCCCTATTACGGCACTGGTTAGATATTATATGTATGTGTATAATCTTAGTATCTAGTATAATATAGGAGTAGCCGTGTGTCTGTGTGTGTGTGTGTGTGTGTGTGTGTGTGTGTGTGTGTGTGTGTGTGTGTGTGTGTGTGTGTGTGTGTGTGTGTGTGTGTGTGTCTGTCTGTCTGTCTGTCTGTTTTGGGTAGCCGAAACTATAAATTCAATTTTGATGAGAGTAGGCTATAAAAAATCGCAAATAAATCGTAGGCGGTAAGCGGTTTGGTCCCATATCGATTGAATCATTTTGAAGGGGGGTTTTGGGCTAAAAACACTTTGGGAGTATTAGATTACAGGAAAAACTCTGCGGTGACGTCTTGCCGCATTCCACAAACTCAGTAGACTCATGGACGTTTGTGTGCGTGTGTGAGTGTGTGTGTTGGAATCACACGGAACACAAAGGGTTTGAATCACACGGAACGTGGTCTAACCCGAGGCACTTTGACCAGTGACCAACGACAGCAACAACACGATTGGAGTTTGCAATCACATGTTTGTCTAATATATATACTACAAACATCAATACATGGGTCTGAAGGGCCCACAAGCACTTGTCTATACTAAAGCAGGATGTCTGAGTGTCTGTGTGTCCTCTACCGGCGCCCGCCTGTCTGAGGCACCACCACCTTTTGATGACATTATGCTGGCCAAGTAGCCACGCCATCCCATATGATGATGACGTGGATAGCCCCTGGTGTTTGGAAGCAACACGTGATGGTGACCGCGCTACCCTGGCCTGGGAACGATGCACACCGGAACCTGGGAGGTTTCGGCCAAACTCCCTTATTATGCTGCCTGCCCACAGGAGAAGAGGAGAAGCCACCGGAGACGCGACACAAGCGCTCCTAGAAGGATTCCATGTGAGTCAGTGTGGTTACTCACACACCTGAGTGTGGTGAGTACTTGTCACGATATTAATTGTTCTGGCCTGTCTATTAAGACTTAAGCTTCCTTGGCCCGTTTGTAAGAACCCGTGACTTTTATTGTAACATAACTTTATAGGTACATAATATAATACAATGTATATTGCAAATAGTATTACTTGAACCCATTGGCACTTTAAAATCTTAAATTACTTAACAAGCCGCTCGACCACGATTAGCCAATACACCCTATACCATTCATTGATGTATACCTCTGGGCAGCAAAGCAAGTTACCTGCCTATCAAGAGGGCATCACAGGCAATCACCCCTACAGGTCAGTAACCTGTATCTTACATGGTTGATCCCGTTACCCTCAAAATAACCATACTAAAAAGGGTAACACCCCCACAGAAGTCCCCGGAGGTAACCAGCCCTCCATAACCACAACGGTGAACGTTGCAGCACTCCTCAGCTATGGGCCGCCTTAGTGCAGTTAAGGCCCACGTCAACATAACCAACAGCAGGACTCACCTGTTGCCGCCGCTCATAGTCCAGGGGCTGCCTGAGAGAGAGGCTACCCGTGAAGGGGTCCAGGTTGAAGAGTCCCTCCTCATTACCTTGCTGAATGCTGTAGTGCACTGTGTCGTGACCTAAGCGAAAGAAGGTCAGGAACTGAGGGTGTGACATATCTTTAGGTTACGAAGATAATGTCTTGGGTATCAACGAAAATGAAGTGAATCTATAATAATTTCTCTTGAAGGAACCGTCGCTACTATTGTGACAGGCCACTTACCATGCGCCACCACCCTGGCAGACAGCCGCAGGAGGGAGTCCACGCGGGTATTCTCAGGTAAAGTCACTTCATATTCTGGCTGTTCAAACTCCACCGGGTCGCTGCCAACCAGCTGGGTCACTGCAATACAAGAATACAAGTTTATCACTGTGGTCAGGCTTTATCCCGTTATGTAATTTAACCAATGGTACACTCAACCCCTAAGTGCCTCAAACTGTCCTTTAAGTTTCATGTGTTCTTGTCACCACTCCCCTCCCTGAATTCTTACTCCATATGCTCCACACTCTCTGAGCTCCATCATTACCCACTGAGGCATCGTTGCAAATCACAAGTTTTCACTGCATTCACTCGTTGTTATTATTGATGATACCCGAGATCTCACACGCCCGACAGAATTTGGGTGGCTGTGGATGAAATGGAGATAATATGTATACTCTTACGTTAAGCTTTTTTGGGCCACACTTAACTCTTTTATCATACGAGGGTGATCAGACAGTATTGACAATGAAAGCATATGTTTTTAATGGAATAAAGGAAAATCAAAACAATGTCCTACATTCCTTCAAAGTACTCCCCTCCTGCCTCTATGCAGCGTTCCATTCTCTTTCTCTACTTCATGAAGCAGTTACAGTACCCAGAAGCCGGTTATACCCCGAAGTTTTGAATTGACTGTTTGTGCCAGGTCCTGGATTCGATGAAATTGCTTCCCAGCGATCGCAGCCTTAATCTTAGGGAACAACCAAAAGTCACAGGGAACAAGGTCGGGTGAGTAGTAGGGATGGGGGAGAAGGGTGATCCCTTGCTGCTCCAGGTACTGCAGTGAGGCGAGCTTTGTGGGGTGCAGCATTGTCATGATGAAACAAAGTCGCGATCGGGCGGGGTTTGGGTGAAGACTTGGTCTGATGTTCCAGGACTTGCGGAAGGCCCTTTCCCCCTGTGTAGTTTTGGGGTGTGTAGTAGATTTTTTAGGCATCCCCTCCACACACTTTTGGTCCTTGGGGGAATTTAAAGGAAAGGGGGAAAAAGGCTGCAAAATCCGTCATGGCCCCACAAAAATGGCCCACAAAAGGTCCGGGGGCGCCCAAAGCGCTTTAAATCTTCCAGCTCATTTTATGGGCCGCGAAAGCGCAAATTTCCAGGGGGGAACCATTTTTCCAGTGATTTTTAAGTAAAAAAAGGCCACATTTGGGTAACAACCCCCTCTGACCCTCTGTTGCCTTCTTCCCCATTTTTCCACCTGGGGAAAGATGCTGAACCTGCACCCCCCTTTCCTTCGAAAAATTCATTTTTTTCCGGTCAAGCGCAAAACCCAAGACGGGACGAAATTTCCCAAATGATCTGAATCCGAAAATCCCAGGGGGTCGCGGGCAGTTTTCTAAAGGGTTTTGGCCCTTTACGGGTGTTTTCCTCCCGCGACAAAATTTTTTTCAAAAATTATTTCGCGAAAAACATTGATGCACCGCATCTGAATACCAAAAAATAGTTCTTCTTTTTGTTTACTAATTATTTTGGATAAACATGCATCACGATGGAACTTCAAATAATAGCAATTTAATGAAAATTACTCGCCTCGAGTAGCAAAGTTTAAATTTTATTTTTTACATGTAAATTTGGGGCCCTTAAAATTTGGGCGAGGGTTCAACGTTTTCTAAGACAGTACTGTGCGCCCTGGCAAACGCTTGTAAAAATACAATGGGCAATCCCTTTGGAAAAACAAGAAAAAAGAATGCCGAAATCGGTTTTTTGGGGCTGCGAAAATGAAAGGTTATAATTGTGGGGGGCGACACGCCGCGCGGGAGTGGGGGCGGGAAAATTGGGGCGGGAAATTGAATCAAAACATTTGGGCCCTTTGGAAAACACCTCATTGCACTTCCCCGGCTTTCTATCTGATTGATACAAAAATAATAACAAAAAAAATATGACTGCCCAGGTATAGAAAAAACTTCTAAAAATACGTTATTGACTTTTAATATCATAGAGTAACATTTACCTCGGGCCCCCTACTATAAAACCCGCTTTTTTTATTTGGGTTTTATTTCAATGTTTTTTCCCGAAAACAGGCTTCTATACAAAAATACCAAAATAGACGAAAAACGGTTTTTAAAATTATACTTTTTTGTTTTTAATTTCGTGGAATAACCCAATTTTGTTTTTTCCCGTAGCCAACTTATTATCAAAAAAATGAGTTTAAAAAGCCACGACCCCTCATTTTGGGTTCCCTTCTCCCCCGAATTGCAAAAGCAATGAGACAAAACAATTCCCCGCGGTAACAGGGTTTAAGCGCGTCAGGACATGTAACACTCCAAATATCTAGCTCCCCTCCCCCCACCCCCAAAACTTTTGTTGTTGCGACTACAACTGTCATTACTTTTTTACCCGCCCCGTTGTAATTTCATCAAACTCATTGACCCCCCTACAGTTTTTCGTCCCCTTTTTAAAATTAAAAACTGTTTATATTAAAACGAGGCCTATTACCTGCTAGTCCCTTTAGCGCCAACTTCGGCCCATATAGGGATATCCCAAAAACTTTTCGGGCTCTCAAAATCCCCCTCCTCTGACCCGACTGTCCTTTAATCTTTAATCACCGCCGCAATGTTTGTTCTCTTGCTTTTTTCTACCGTTAATTTTTTCATGCTCACTGCTCCCTTTTGAAATTGCTAACTGCATGCCCCCCCCCCTCCCGCGGCCTCCCGCACAAGAACTTTTTTACTCATTCCCCTCCCTATTCTGTCCCTCTTCCTAATGCAAAATTAAACAGTATCTTTACTCTTTCATCCCTTTCACCCGGTAAACTCTAGAAATTCTTCCTGTTTTCTATTTTTCCCCTTTCCTATCTTAAAACCCTTTTTAAAAAAAGAGTAAAACCCCGAACCCCCAACTAAAAATTTGGGCCACCCCTTTGTTTTTATTTTAAATTTTCTTTCCCGTCTTCTTTATAGGGAAATGACAACTAAACGGGCTTTGTGTTACCCTTTTTTGTGGCCCTTTTGGGCCCCCGTCCTTGTGTTAAAAAAAAAAAAAAAAAAAAAAAAAAAAAAAATGGCACGTTACCCTTAAGGATCTTTCCCACCGGAAAGGTATCTTAAGAGAAAAATCCCCGGGGTGGAAAACCAAAGGGGGAGCCCACAAGGCTCGTTGGGTGGGGGAAGTTGGTGCTTCCTGCCCAGAGTTGCTTAGTATGGGAAGGGAGGGCCCACTGGGGGATCACGCGTGGTGAGCCCCCCGAGTGGCGTCGTTTGGGGTTTGGGGGAGGGGCGACGGGGCCCCCGGCGTATGCCCCCAATGACTGATTGATTGTTGTTTTCCCTTTTGGAAAAAGTCTGCCTTTGGACGTAATTAAAGTGAACACAATTTTTTTTGTCTCAAGATTTTTTCGGGGTCACTGCTGGGAAGGTCTCGCTTCTGCAAACATACCTAGGGTTTCCTTCCCTTGTCGTCCCTCTACCCCCCTTGGGGGCTCCCCGTGTTTTTTAACCTGGGGGCTGCGGGGAGCTTTGAATTTTTTAGGGGCCCCCGTGCGGCAAAATGGAAATGAAAAATTTACCATTTCAAAAATTTGGTGAACCCCCATCAACGTCAAAATATAAAATCCGCATCCCGGGAAATTTTATATTTTTAGCCCAAACGTTGGGGTTGTGGTGTGGTTGTGGTCGGGAGTTTTTAAAAATTTTGGCGCGAATGGCAAAGAATCCGCTTGCAGTGCTAATGAGGTGGGTCCGGGGGGCCAAAAATCCTTGGATCTTTTCCCCAAAAGGGTTCCACTCCTTGGGTTTTTTTTTCCCCTTTTTCTTGGGTTGGGCCATGGCCTTGGGATATTTTTTTTTCTATCCTGGGGGTTTTTTAGGGGATTATTTAAGTATTTATCCGTACTTTAGGTCAAAGGGAACATTGTAAACCGGCATTGTAAAAGTAAACTTTGGTGTGAACACGTAAATTTAGTGTTTTTCACACGATTTTTAGAAGATGATGGTCGAAATGTCACGAAAATTTTTTTTTTATTGGGTTTCTTGCATGTAATTTAGGAAGCTGTATGTCGTAATGTGATAAATATATGCAAGGGTAAAATGTATATATGTCAAAAACATTGATATACGTAAATATACCCCGTTATATTTCTTTTGTCCACTCGGACGTCGACCTGAAAATATCACGGACTTGTCACGGTCAAATCTAGTGTGGGGTCGTTGTCAAGT
This sequence comes from Chionoecetes opilio, assembly GCA_016584305.1. Lineage (NCBI taxonomy): Eukaryota > Metazoa > Arthropoda > Malacostraca > Decapoda > Majidae > Chionoecetes > Chionoecetes opilio. The sequence goes on from JACEEZ010007502.1 coordinate 33,114, forward strand.
GGTTAGCGTGAAAGGGTTGGGTGACTGGGGTAACGTAGAGACTTGGTTTTGATCCCGAGCAGAGAGGGGGTTATGGGGAAGCCTGAGCGAGAGGGGGTTTTTGGGGAAGCCTGAGCAGAGAGGGGGTTATGGGGAAGCCTGAGCAGAGAGGGGGTTATGGGGAAGCCTGAGCAGAGAGAGGGTTATGGGGAATTTTTTGAAGGCTATATATAGTTTTGAGATTTTTTTTTTTTTACAAACCCATGCCCTGTTATTGATAGAAGTTGGAAACTTCTATCAATAACAGGACATGGGTTTGTATTTTTTTTGTTTTTATTTGGGGTTATATTTATTTATTTATATTTTTCATTTGTGGTTATATTAAATTTTTTTTTTCATCATTTTTTTTAAAGTTTTTACATCAATTGTACATTATATAATAATAATAAGAAAATGTATAGACAAAAAATATCCCAAAAACCATGGCCCAATCCCAAGATCTTGGAAAAAAATCCCCAAAGGGGTGGAACCCCGCGTACAGCGTAGTTTTGGCAAATGGTTTGGGGTGTGGTATCGACTGCTGAAAATCTCGGCCTATATGTGACACAGTTTGTTGAATTCTACGAATGTTTGGGGCGGTTTTTGTATGCGCTTTGCTTTTGGAAAATCGCAGCTTCGGAAGCCTTGGCAGCATCCCTTCAGGAGAGCCTCCGGAAGGCATCCCAGTCGTTCAGGAGAGCCTTCCGGGAAGGGGATGCCGCAGTTTGTTCAGGAGAGCCTTCCGGAAGACATACCGCAGCTCACGGGCTAAGGCGCGGTCGCACTAGACACTGTAAGCCATGGACTGGGCATTTGCCCAGGGGTGGGCCACCAAGGGCTGAAACTGACCACCCAGCCACTCCCCGCCCCTGAAAGGTGCGTAGCGTTTCCGTGGGCGACTCAGAGCTGGGCGCAGAGAAATTTGGGTCTATACTGACTCTATACTCAGTCTATGTATTGATTGCAAGCCAAGTTAAAACCACTTAAAACTATATCATATAAAAACTTATATCGATCGCCCTAACTCTCCCTCTCAAAATGAAAAAAAGTGGGGCCCCCCCCCCAAAAATTTTTTTTTTCCCTTTTTTTTAAAAAAAAAAAGGGGGGGTTTAAGGGGAAAAAAAAAACCCCCCAATTTTTTTTTTTCCCCCCGGGCCCCTTTTTTTTAAAGGGGGGCCCCCTTTTTTGGGGGAAAAAAATTTTAAAAAAAAAATAAAACTGGGCCCCCCTTTTTAAACCCCCCCGGGGCCCGGGAAAAAAACCCCCCCCAAAAAAACCCCCCAAAAGGGGGGGCCCCCAAAAAAAAACCCCCCCCAAAAAAAACCCCTTTGGGGTTTTTTAAAAACCTTTTTTTTTAAAAAAAAAACCCCAAAAAAGGGGGGGGGGGTTGGGGGGGGGTTTTTTTGGTTAATTTTTTTGGGGGGGGGGGGTTTTTTTTTTAAAAAACCCTAAAAAAAAAAAATTGGCCTTTTTGGGGGTTTTTTCCCTTTTTTGGTTTTAAAAAAATTTTTAAAAATTTTTAAAAAAGCCTTTAAATTTCCCCCCAAAAAAATTTTTGGGGAAAAAAAAAATTTTTCCCCCCGGGGTTTTTTTTCCCCCCCCCCCTGGGGTTTTTTTTTCCCCCAAAAAAAAAAAAGGGGGCCCCCCGGGGGGGAAACCCCCCGGGGAAAGGTTTTTTAAAACCAAAATTTCCCCCCTTTTTTTGGCCCCTTTAGTTTTTCCTAAAAAAAACCCCCCCTTTTGGAAAATTTTTTTCCCCCCTAAAAAAACCCGGAAAATTTTTTTAAATTTTTAAACCCCTTTTTCCCTTTGGGGGGTTTAAAGGGGGGACCTGGGAAAAAAAAGGCCTTTTGGGGGGGTTTTTGGGGGCCACTATAATTTTTGGGGGAAAAAAAACCCCTCAAAATTTTCTTTTAAAATTTTTTCCCCAATTTTTTAAAAAATTTTCCCCCCCAAAAAAAAAAAAAAAGGGGGGGGGCCCCCCTGGAAATTAAAAAAAATTTTCCCCTTTTAAAACCAGGGGGGGCCCCCCTTTTTAAAACCCCCAAAAAAAACGAAAAAAGGGGGGGGGGTTTTTTAAAATTTCCCCCGGGCCCTTTCCCCGGGGTTAAAAACCTTTTTTTTTTTCCCCCCCCTTTTTTTGGGGGGAAAAAAACCCCCTTTCCCCCCAAAAAAATTTCCCCCTTTTAAAAATTTTTTGGGGTTTTTCCCCTCTTTTTTTTAAAAACCCCCCCCGCCAAAAATTTTGGGGGGGGTTCAAAAATTTTTCTTTTCCCCGGGGGGTTTGGGGGAAAAACCTTTTTAAAAAGGGGGCCCCCCAAAAAAGGAAAAAACCTTGGTTTTTTGGTTTTTGGGGCCAAAATTTTTTTTCCCCCCCCTTTTTGGCCCCCCCCCAAAATTTTTTTTTTTTTTTCCCCCAACCCCCCGGGGAAAAACCCCCAAATTTTTTAAAAAGGGGGGGAAAAAAAAAAAAACCCCCCGGGGGAACCCCGGGGGGGCAAAAAAAGGGGGGGGCCGGGGGGGGGGGAAAAAGCCGAAAAAATTAAAAAAAAAATTTTTTTTGGGGGGTTTTTAAAAAAAAAACCGGGGGGGGGGGTTTTTTTTTTCCCCCGGGCCCCCGGGGAAGGGGGTTTGAAAAAAGGGGGCCCCCAAAAAATTTTTGAGGGGAAAAAAAAAGGGAAATTTTAGGCCTTTTAACCCCGGGGGGGGCCCCCCGGGTTTCCCCTTTCCCGGGGGGAAACCCCCCGGTTGGGGGTTTTTTTCCCCTTTTTTTTTTTAAAAAAAATCCCCCGGGGTTCCTTTTTTTTTTCCCCCGGGTTTAAAAATTTTTTCCCCCAAAAAAAATTTTGGGCCGGGGGAAAAAAAAACCCCCCCCCTTTTTTCCCCAAAAACCCTTCCCCCGGGGGGGGGGGCCCCCCCGGGGGTTTTTTTAAAAATTTTAAAAAATTTTTTTTTAAAAAAAAATTTTTTCCCAAAAAAAAAAAATTTTTTTAAAAAAAACCCCCCAAACCCCCAAAGGAAAAGGGGCCCCCCCCCCCCCTTAAAAATTTTTTTTAAATTTAAATTTTGGGGGAAAAATTTTGGGGGCCCCGGGGGGCCTTTAAATTTTGGGGCCCAAAAAATTTTAAAAATTTAAAAGGTTTAAAAAGGGAAAAGGGGGGGGGGGGGAAAAAAAAAAAAAGGGGAAAGGGGGGGCCAAAAAAAAAGGGGGGGGGGGTTTAAAAATTTTTTTTTTAAAAAAAAAACCCCAAAAACCCCCCCTTTTTTTTTTAAAATTTTATTTCCAAAAAAAGGAAAAAATTTTTTTTTTAAAAACCCCAAAAAATTTTTTTAAAAAAATTTTTTTTTTTAAAATTTTTTTCCCCCCCTTTTTTAAAAAAATTTTGGGGTTTTTTTTTTAAATCCTTTTAAAAATTTTTTAAAAAAAATTTTTTTTTTTTATTTTTTTTAAAAAATTAAAAAACCCAAAATTTTTTTTAAAAAAACCCCCAAAAATTTTTAAAAAAAAAAATTTTTTCCCCCCCCCAAAAAAAGGGGTTTTCCTTTTCCCCAATTAAAAATTTTTTGGGGCCCCCCCCCCTTTTCCCCGGGGGGGTTAAAATTTTTCCCCCCTTTTTCCCCCCCCCACCCCTTTTTTTTTTTGGGGGGCCCCCCCTTTTTTTTTTGGGTTTTTTTTTTTTTCCCGGCCCCCTTTTTTTTTAAATTTAAAAATTTTTAAAAGGGGTTTTTTCCAAAAATTTTCCGGGCTACTTTATATGGGGGGAAAAAAACCCCTTTAAACCCCCTTTTCCCCCCTTTTTTTTTTTTCCCCCCCAAAAAAAAATTTTTTTTTCTTTTTTTTTTTTTGGGGGGTTTTAATTTTTTAAAAAAAACCCCCCCCCCCCCCCCGGGGTTTTTTTAAAACCCCCCCCCGAAAAAAAAAAAATTTTTTTAAACTTTTTTTATTTTTTCCCCCCCCCCCCCTTTTTTTGGGGGGTTTTTTTTTTCCCTTTTTAAAAAAATTTTTTTAAAAAAGGCCCCCTTTCCCCCCCTTTTTCCCCCCTTTTTTTTAAAAAATTTTTGTCCCTTTAAAGGGTTGGGAAAAATTTTTTTTTTCCCCTTTTTTTTCCCGGGTTTTTTTTTAAAAAAAAAAAAAAAAAAATTTTTTTGGGGGTTTTTAAAAAAAGGTTTTTAAAAAAAGGGGGGAAAAAAAAAAGCGCCCTATAGCCATCTGAGTGTGGATCATTGTCTCCCCTCTCAAAATCATAGCTAGAGCCTGAGAGTGCCTGAAAAATTTTGGTGCTTTTTCCGCATGCCCCCATCTTTTCCATAAGCTGCCGGACTCCCAGTGGTCGCTGGCAGTTTTACTCAAAGGTTGGTCTACTGTTTTTTTGGCTCCGCGACTAATTTTTTTTCATAAATTAATTTCGCGATAAACATTGATGCACCGCATCTGAATACCAAAAAATATAGTTCTTCTGTTGTTCTACAAATTATATGGATGACATGAAAATCACGATGGAACGTTCTATAATAGCAATTTAATGCAAATTACTCGCCTCGAGTAGCAAAGCTTAATATATTTTTTACATGTATATTGTGGCATGTAAAATTTGGGCGATGTTCACACTGTTTTTCTAAGACAGTACTGCTGCGTCTGGCAAACGCTTGTAAAAATACAATAAGCAATCCCTTTGGGAAAAAACGAAGAATAAAGAATGCCGAAAGGGGGGGGCTTGTTGCTGCGACAATGTAGGTATAATTGTGGAGGCGACACGCCGCGGCGGGGAGTGGTGGCGGGGAGATTGGGGCGGGAAGATTGAATCAAAACATTGCCACTTCAATGCGTCGACTCATTGCACTTCCAGGTTTTTCTATCTGATTGATACACAATAATAACGGGAAAAAAATGACTGCCTGGGTATAGATAAACTTCAAACATACTTTTATTGACTATATAATATCATAGAGAGCATTTACCTCGCCTCCTTAACTATAACCTGCTTGGTTATTTGGGTTTATATACAATGTTTACAGAATCAGGCTTCTATACAATATACATATAGAAGAAAATCGTTCTTAATATTATACTTTTGGTTCTAAGTGCAGTGGAATAACCCCAAATTTTTTTTGTTTTCCAGTAGACCAATTTATTATCAAAAGTGATTTTAAAACTGCCAGCGACCCCTGGCATTTTGGGTTCCAGTTCTCTCGAATTGCACAGTACAATGAGACAAGACAAGCCCAGGGGTAACAGGTTCAAGCGCGTCAGGACTGTATCATTTCCACTCATCAAAGCTCCCCTCCCACCCAGCCCCAAATACTTTTGTTGTTGCGACTACAACTGTCATTACTTTTTTATCAGCCCTCGTTGTAATTTCATCAAACATCATTGACCGCTACAGTATTTTCGTCCCTTGCAAATTAATAACTGTGATATTAAATCGAGGCCTATTACCTGCATAGTCCTTCAGCGCCAACTTCAGCTATATAGGCATGAGTCAAAAGCTTTTCGTCTCATCAACTCCTCTCCTCTGACTGACTGTCTTCAATCTTTAAATCACCGCCGCAATGTTGCTTCTCTTGCTTTCTTCTACCGTTATTTCATGCTCACTGCCCCTTCTAAAACTTGCAAACTGCATGCCTCCCCCACCCCCCGCGGCCTCGCTGCACAAGACTTTCTACTCATTCCCATCCCTATTCTGTCCATCTTCCTAATGCAGATTAATCAGTATCTTTACTCTTTCATCCCTTTCACTGGTAAACTCTAGAACTCTCTTCCTGTTTCTATTTTTCCACTTTCCTATGACTTAAATCTTTTCAAAAGAAGAGTAACAAGACACCTCCCGAACTAAATTGGCCTACCCCTTTGTTTTTATTTTATTCTCTTACTGTCTTCTTTATAGGGACTGGCAACTAAGCGGGCTTTGTGTTACCCATTTTTGTTGTGCCCTTTGGCCAGATCCTTGTGATGTAAAAAAAAAAAAAAAAAAAAAAAATGTGGCACGTTACCCTGAAACGGATCTTTCCCACCGGATGGTATCTGTAAGAGACAATCCGGCGTGGAGGAGACCAAGGTGGAGCCCACAAGGCTCGTGGCTAGGGCAAGTTGGTGCTTCCTGCCGAGAGTTGCTTAGTATGGGAAGGGAGCCTACATGGGGTATCACGCGTGGTGAGCCCCGCGAGTGGCGTCGTAGGGTGGGCGAGGCGACGGGTCCCCCGGCGTATGCCCCCAATGACTGATTGATTGATTGGTTCCTTTGTGAACGTCCCGCCTTAGGACAGTAATTATGTGAACACAATTTGCTCGTCTCAAAAGTTATCGCTCACTGCTGCAAGGTCTCGCTTCTGCATAATACATACATATGTTGCCTTCCCTTGTCGTCCCTCTCACCCACTTGGAGTTTTACTGTGTTTCTTAACCTTGGACTGCGTGAGCTGTGAATTTTTTAGGGCCCCCAGTGCGGCAAAGTGAGTGAAACAGTGACCATTACAGAATTGGATGAACCTCACATCAACGTCAAGGTAATACAAATCCGCATCCGGCAATATATATATTTTTAGCCCAAACGTATGGAGTTGTGGTGTGGTTGTGGTCGGGAGTTGAAATATCTGGAGCGAATGGCACGAATCCGCTTGCGAGTGACTACTGAGGTGGGGTCAGGGATGCCACTCCTTTGGATCTTTTCCCAAGGGATTCCCCTCCTTGGGTTTTTTTCCCCCGTTGTCTTGGGATTGGGCCATGGCATTGGGAAAATTTTTTGTCTATCTTGGGATTTTGTAGGTGATTATTCAAGTATTTATCCCGTACTTTATGTCAAGGTAAGCATGTGTACCGGCATTGGAATGTATCTTTGGTGTGACACGTAAATTTAGTGGTTTCACACGAGTTGTTAGAAGATGATGTCGACTGTCACGTAATTGTTTGATTGTTTGCTTGCATGTAATTTAGGAAGCTGTATGATCGTAATGTGATAAATATATGCAAGATAAAAAGTGTATATATGTCAAGGACATTGATATACGTAAGTATATCGGCGTTATATTTCTTTTGTCACTCGGACGTCGACCTGAAAATAGTCACGGACTTGTCACGGTCAATACTAAGTGTGGGGTCGTTGTCAAGTGGTTAGCGTGATGGGTTGGGTGACTGGTGTACGTAGAGACTTGGGTTCGAATCCTGAGCAGAGAGGGGGTTATGGGGAAGCCTGAGCAGAGAGGGGGTTATGGGGAAGCCTGAGCAGAGAGGGGGTTATGGGGAAGCCTGAGCAGAGAGGGGGTTATGGGGAAGCCTGAGCAGAGAGGGGTTATGGGGAATTTTTTGAAGGCTATAATTATATAGTTGTGAGATTTTTTTTTTTTTACAAACCCATGCCCTGTTATTGATAGAAGTTGGAAACTTCTATCAATAACAGGACATGGGTTTGTATTTTTTTTGTTTTTATTTGGGGTTATATTTATTTATTTATATTTTTCATTTGTGGTTATATTAAATTTTTGTTTTCATAATTTTTTTTTAAGTTTTTACATCAATTGTACATTACATAATAATAATAAGAAAACGTATAGACAAAAAATATCCCAAAGCCATGGCCCTATCCCAAGATCTTGGGAAAAAATCCCAAGAAGTGGAATCCCTGCGTACAGCGTAGTTTGGCAAATGGTGGTGTGTGGTATCGACTGCTGACATCTCGGCCTATATATGACACAGTTTGTTGACTTCTACGAATGTTGGCGCGGTTTTTGTATGCGCTTGAAAATCGCGCTTCCGGAAGGCATGCCGCAGTCGTTCAGGAGAGCCTTCCGGAAGGCATACCGCAGTCGTTCAGGAGAGCCTTCCGGAAGGCATGCCGCAGTCGTTCAGGAGAGCCTTCCGGAAGACATACCGCAGCTCACGGGCTAAGGCGCGGTCGCACTAGACACTGTAAGCCATGGACTGGGCAGTTTGCCCAGGGGTGGGCCACCAAGGGCTGGAAAACTGACCACCCAGCCACTCCCAGCCGTGAACGGTGCGTAGCGTTTCCGTGGGCGACTCAGAGCTGGGCAGCAGAGAAGATTATGGGTCTATACTAGACTCTATACTCAGTCTATAGTATTGATTGCAAGCCAAGTTAAAACCACTTAAAAACTATATCATATAAAAACTTATATCAGATCGCCCATAACTCTACGCCTCTCAAGTGAGTGTAAATTTAATAGCTCCAATCTCCTTCAAAAATAAAGTTACGCATCCCATGAATCAATTTGGTCATCCTTCTCTGGACTGATTCTAACAAGGCGTATCCATCCTGTAATACGGAGACCAAAACTGAACCGCATAGTCTAGGTGAGGTCTGACTAGTGCCAAATAAAGCTTTAGAATAACCTCAGCACTTCTACTTTTAACACTCCTGGTAATGAATCCTAACACCCTATTAGCTCGATTTCTAGCCTCAATACATTGATTCCTAGGACGGAGGTCTGAGCTTACCCGCACTCCTAGATCTTTCTCACCTTCTGATCTTTTCAGCGATACATTGCGTATAGTGTATCTATTACCAGGATTTTTCCTACCAACATTCATTGCGCTACACTTATCAATATTAAATTCCATCTGCCATCTATCATCTACTCATTTAATTGATCTAAGTCTCCTTGCAATATATTATAGATATGCATCCCATTTTCACTTCTTCCTCTCCTTTCCTGTCCTCTCTTTCATTAAGAAGTAAAGGAAATAGATAACATTTGAATATATTGATAGTGATAATTGTGTTGACCTGAAGATGGTGAACTTTTTGTTGGGACAACAGTCCGGGTTCACCAAGTACCCGTGCTTTCTGTGCATGTGGGATAGTAGGGGACCGAGCTCAGCATTACACGAAGAAGGACTGGCCTTAGGGGAGGAATTGGTGCCTTGCAGATCAAGGAACGTCATAACAACCCTCTGGTGGACAGAGACAGGATACTTTTCCCACCGCTGCACATCAAGCTGGGTTTAAATCAAACAGTTCACCAAAGCTCTGGACAAGGATGTGGCTGCTTCACTTACTTTTGCCACGCTTTTCCCGATTGACCATGGAGAAGTTGAAAAGTTTGGCATCTTTGACGGTCCTCAACTCCGTCAGTCATCAGAGATCCAGAGTTTGAAAACTCAACGAACGAAGTGGAACTGGAAGCGTGGAAGGCTTTTTGTTCTGGTCGTGAAGAACTTTCTTGGCAACAACAAGGCCAGGAACTACGCAGAACTTGTCACCAATATGCTGACTGCTTTCAGAAACCTCGGATACAACATGAGCATCAAAATGTATTACTTATTCTCACATATGGATCGTTTTCCTGATATCTGGGATCAATGACGACGAGCAGGGGGAGAGATTCCATCAGGACATGAAAGTGATGGAGACCAGGTATCAGGGACGCTGGGATGCAGTCATGATGGCTGATTACTGTTGGACTCTGAAGAGAGACATCCCTGCCCGCTGAGCATTCTAGGAGTTCGAAGAAACGGAAGTTCAAGCCCTGATTTTGAACAATGATGACCTAACATCCAATTTACATGTACTTACCTTTATCAATGTCTACTATTCAATGTACACTAATAATTTTTGTAACATTTATTAATTAATTGTGTTAGAAAACTATTTTTTTCTCTTAAAAACCTATTTGGATGCGAAATATTAAAAAATCACCGAAAATGTCCAAAAATGTAATCGTTAGTCAGAAGAGGATTTTTTTAAATAAAACTTAGCAAAAAAACCTGAACCGACGAGAAACGGATTCTTTTTGGGATTCAGCGGGGAAAAAATTGTCCAAAATCTTTAAAAAAAACTTAGACGTTTTCAAAAAAAAAATTTTGTAACCCAGTGTTTTAAATGAAAACATAACAAACAATAACTCAGTCGGGGAATAACGGTTTCATGTATAAAGGTTAAACTCATGCCCCGGGTGCACGGAGGCGGGGGAGAACCCGTCCTCGGTCACAGTCGGGGGACAGAAATGCTTATGGGGGTTGGAGGAAAGCTACGGGCGTTCTGTGTTTGCGTCAAATGCTTTTTTTATTTTGACACTGAAAAACCGGCCTGTAGGTTAGGGGAAATATCATATTAGTTGAGCATTTTAGTGTAGTATAGTAGTAGTGGTGGTAGTAGTAGTAGTGTTGGGAGTATAGCGTTTTTACTTCTATAGAAATTTTGCAACACTACTATTTTGCTACTCTGTTGGTACTACTAACTACTATACTACTACTATACTACACTCTACCTCACTACACTACTACTACTCTACTACATACTACTACTCTACTCACTAGTACTACGCTACTACTCTACTACTGCGCTGTGCTACTCTGATGATAATGTGACAAAAACAAGAACCCAAAATTGGGTTTGTGGTATACTTTTACTATTTTTTTTCGTTACTATCTTATATTTTCTTTTTTGTTACATTGTTATTATAAATTATAATAACAATAGTAATAGGGGGGGGGGGCGGCATCAGTAGAGCGCATACCTCCGCCCGAATTTTCTCAATTTTTTCATATATATATATATTTATATTTTTATTTTTCATCATATGACCATACCCCCCGGCCAAAATATTTCCCCAATTGTTGCCATGGCAAATTTTTTCTAGATTTCATCCAAAAATTAAATATTCTTCTTTACCAAATAGATTTGGCTTTACGTTTTGGTCCAAATCTTTTTGAAATTTTTCGAGAAACCTGTCATACAAACAGACAACGACAGAGATCGGGGTAAAAATAACCCCTCCAAATTGTTGGCGGAGGTAACAAAAACGAAAAAGCTAATAATAGTAAAAGGCAACCAGATTTTACGGCCCCGGGGTATACAAACCAGAAAGCAATTTAAACCAAAGGGAAAAATTCCTTGCTATAATTTCAGGCTTTAAGTTGCAAGGGATGCATGTTTTACACGACCAACCCCCACACAGTAATACTACACGACGGGGAAAATGGTTATGAATGGGGAAAACGGCGTATAATGCCTGCGTGAAGGGAAAGGAAAACCCCTTAAAGGGCACATACTCTTAGATTATGTTGTGAAGAGGAGAAACTTTTTTTTTTTTTTTGTTTAAATTTGGTTTTAGAGTTGGGGAAATTTTTTATGATGTGAACGGGAGGATTTTAAGAGTTTTTTTGAAAAGTTGAAATTTGTGTATTTTTATTTTTTATGGAAGAGGGCATTGCCAAGATCACTTCACATGTTTTGAAAGAATGTTTGCTAGAAAGCATGAATCTAATAGAGGACGCATTTTGTGTCTGCCGACAGTGGCAAGACTCCATTATAAGAGAGAGAGAGAGAGGAGAGAGAGAGAGAGGAGAGAGAGAGGAGAGAGAGAAAAGAGAGAGAGAGGGAGAGAGAGAGAGAGAGAGGGGAGAGAGGAAGAAGAGAAAAAGAAAAGGGGAAGAGGAAAAAGGAAAGGGGGAAAAAGGGGAAAAAAAGGAGGGAAAAAAGGGAAAGGGGAAAGGGGAAAAAAAAAATTAAGATAAAATTTTAAAATATTCCCCCGGGAAACCCAACCCAAAACGGGATGGGTCAAATGGAAAAGTCGGAAACATAAAAAATTTAGATTTTATTGCAACCAATCTCCCCCGGGGCCCAAGGCTACCGAACAAGGGCTATAATTAGGGCCTCTTGGGGAAACAGGGGTTGAAAAAGTCCCCCTTCAAGAGGCTTGAACGTATTTTTTGGGGTTTAGGAGGGGAAAATAAAATTGCTTTGGGACCAAAGGGCAGGGGGGGAAAGGGTATGTTAGACATAGGATGTGGGTGCCCTTGATAAACTAAAATTTTTGAGTTTGAAAAACTGTGCCCTTTCAAGCGGGGTTTATTAAAGCACAAATTTGCTGGATTTTGAGGGAATGGAAGGGTATGGGGGCAAAAAACGGGGGCCCAGGTGGGGTGTTAAAATAAAAGAATGGCCGGGTCCGGGGAAAAAAATTGAGGTTTGGGTCAAAAAAGTAAAAAAAAGGGTTATTCCCAAAAAACCCAATAATAACGTGATTA
>JACEEZ010007503.1:0-96604 GCA_016584305.1 Chionoecetes opilio
GGTAATTACTGAATGATACATTGTGTGTGTGTGTGTGTGTGTGTGGAAAAGGAAAGCTGGAAAGCGTACTGTTAGATATAAAAAGAAATAGGGAAGAACGGGTTTTCACAATAGGGTGGAAAATGATGGAATGGACTCAGTTTCTTAGGTAGTTAGTGCGGAGCCCTTAGGAGTTTTAAAAGGAGGCTGGACAGTGTTACGGATGGGATGAAAGGGGGGATGTGGGTAGTGTTAAGTAACAGGAACTACCACGTGTAGGTCTCCCAGCCTTGTACTTCCTTATTTTTTATGTTCTTTTTGTGGTGTGTGTATTGTAATGAAGGAAAAGGAAGGTTTACCTATATAAACAGCTTTTTAACACGCATTTACCTTTCGGTGAACTTGGGGGTGATGTACTCTAACAGCAAAGGCGACCGGACACCCCTGCCGCCATCTTTTTCCCCAAGCAGGAAAAACATCCCCACGGATTGACCAAAGGCCACATTTTTTACCCTAGTTAGTAAAATTCGTAGGCCCCCTACCCTCCCTCCCTCCACTCTTCTCTCCTCTCTCTCTCTCTCATCTCTCTCCTCCCCTCTCTCTCTCTCTTCTCTCTCTCTCTCTCTCTCTCTCTCTCTCTCTCTCTCTCTCTCTCTCACACAAACCGTAATATTGGAAGTTATTATGCGTAAATACTAGATTTATTTCAGCAAGATTAAAACAGAGAGAGAGGGGAGAGAGTGAGACGAGACGAGATATGGATTTGAAGGTCAGTCATTCAGCTGCTACTCTTTTTCTCTCTCTCTTAATTCAATATCCTTTTTTCAACCTCCCTTTTCTCTTTCTGTACTCCGCTGTCTTCCTGTGTTTCCATTCCCTTTTCATAAACTCTCTTCTCTTTCCTCCTCCAGCATTTTGCAACTCTTAGCCATTTCTCCCAATCTTTCCTTATTCAGTTTTCAGCTTCCATTCTTGCCTTTCTTTCATATCCTTTCCCCGTGACTGGAGTGGGTGGTGATGGTGGTGGGGCCCCGGCGATGGTAGGGAAGAGATTTAGAAGTTTTCCAAGGGTTGCTATACTCGCGCCGTCCCACACAACACCTGACTCCTCTCTCTCTCTCTCTCATCTCTCTCTTCTCTCTCTCTTTTCTCTCTCTCTCTCTCTCCTCACTCTCTCTCTCAAACTGGCAAAAATAAGACAATAGGAGAAAGAGAGAGAGTGTGTAATGTGTGATAAGGACACGACAGAGTAAATAATGTGGAGAAGGAAGAAAGAAGAGGAGACCTCAGAGAGGGGGTGAATCGAGACAGGGGGTTAGGGGGGGGCAGTGGGCAGGAAATAGACAGAAGGATGGAAGGATGAGGGGGAAGGAGGAAGGAAGGGTGCAAGGATGGGGGTGATAAAGGAGGGAATTTAAAGCCATGTAGAGGAGAAAAGTCCTTTTAAACCACATTTTATTGTTTATTTTTGTGTATGAATTCTTTCTTTCTTATTGTTTTGCCTCCATCAGCACATTATTGTTGTTTTATACTGAAAGATCCCGGTCCCCGGTTGTATTTTATTGGGATGTATGTTATTTCTTTTTCATTGTCAAATATTGTAGACTTTATTCAATTAATAACTACCACGTTGTAGGGCTCGCGGCCTCTTGTAGCTTCCCTTATTTTCTTATGTTCTTATGTAATATTTTCAAGCAACACACACACACCCCAACACACCCCACACACACACACACACACACACACACACACACACACCGAGGAAGGAAATCGAGTGTATGCTACGGGCGAGATGGGAAGGGATTAGATGTAGGATTAGCACCAAACCCTGACAGCGCAGCCATCATTATCTTACTCTCCCTTGCCTTTCCTTGAAACCCCGACTCCCTCCTGTCTGTATGTTATGTTTTTTTAAAGAGAGAGAGAGAGAGGGGAAGAGAGAGAGAGAGAGAGAGAGAGAGAGAAGGGGGAGAGAGAGAGAGAGAGAGAGAGAGGAGAGAGACGAAAATAATGTGAAACTGGTTAAAAAAAGAAATATTCTGGGATGGTTTTGCAAAGAACGAACGAACAGAGAGAGAGAGAGAGAGAGAGAGAGGAGGAGAGAGAGAGAGAGAGAGAGAGAGAGAGGCGCTAAAGTATTTTACTAACTAGGGTATAAAATGTGGCCTTTGGTCAGTCCGTGGGGATGTTTTTCCTGCTGGGGAAAAAGATGGCGGCCAGGGGTGTCCGGTCGCCTTTGCTGTTTAGAGTAAAAAACACACACACACACACGCACACACACACACTTAACCCCATAAAGAATCCCTGCTCGACTCAACACCACGTACACACACACGCACATACACATTCTACGCTATTAAGGAGAACAGGGGCTGGATGTTCGAACGCTCGTAACTTTCCGCCCCCTAAGCTCATCTTTGGGGTGTTCATAGCGGCCATCTTAGATCTTGGGCAACGAACACCACAAAAAAGTATTAACAAAAGGGTCGTCCGAATGTTCTTAGCTCACGATGATGCGATCTTCAAGCTCGTTCCGTTTTCCCTTCCGACCGAGGAATGGAACTCAGCTGACGTCGCTTGGCCAATCAGAGGAAAGATTTCATCAACCTTTGAGATTTTTTTTAGCCAATCATAATGCCCGTTAAGAATGTAAACAAATTTTCATATGGCGCGTCCCCACACAACAAATTACAAACTTATAACCTCAATATAACATGAACTGGTAAAATTCTATTTCTTTCCTGCCCTTAGGTCTCACTAGGAGGTTTTGGCGGGGGTTAATAAGGTTATAAGGGGTTAGTTTTTTTTCGGTATTTCCCATGCCATTAGCAGAGGTGGCATCGAAAATTTTTTTCCAATTCCGAAATCGCAATTCCGCAATTTTTTTTCAGATAGGCCCTTTTCGCAATCAAAAATTCCCGCTTTTCCGCAATTCCGCAAAAAATTTTGACCCCTAAAATTAAAAAAACCCTAAAATTTAAAACAAAAAAATGTCTATAGACTTTTAAAACACCTACAATTTAAAAAACAAAAAATGTCTCAAGACTTTTTATTATGTTTTTTTTTTTAATTTGTGTCTTGCTATTGTTTCTGTCATACTTGTTATTTGCATTCAAATTAAGTCTTTGTCTTTTTAGTGTTTTTTTTTTTACTTTTCCCTTTCACATCTACTGGCTAGTAAATCACTAGGTACTAGGGTACTATATAAAGAGGTAACCCCTTTCAAGGCCCATGAAAAAGCTACGGGGCGCCATCTTAGCGCCGGGGCCTTTCGTTCACCAGACCCGGGGAAGTTTCAAGGCATGACCCGCGTTTTCATGTTATACATGTAAAAGGATATACGTTTTCTTGGGAAATGTTTTTCTAAAAGATTAACAAAAAACCAGAAAAACACTTAATTAAAGGCTTTATGAGACTGAGAAAATGCATAAATTTAAAATTCACTTAAACGCTCGTATTAAAACTTTTTTGTGGGGGGGGGAAAAACATTTTTACATGGAAGATGTAAATAAAAGGGAAAAATTGTATTAGTTTCCATTGATATTTCGTTTCTAAATGAGTAGTCCTTTGAAAAAAGAGCTTTAAACTAAAAAAATCCCCCGGCGGCCCTCTCCGTGATGCTTTCCAAATAAAAAATTATATTAGATATATACGCCTTATATTCGCCTTTATACAATTTTCTATGTTTTAATTTTTTAACTAGTAAATTAAGGAAAATTTTAGTTTCCCCCAACAAGTTTTCTGATGCGCCTTATTATTAATGGGGCGCATCAGAAAATCGTTGGGGGTGAAACTATAAATTGCCCAAATTAAATTTATTTAATATCAAGAAAAGGAATAATTACTGTCTAGTGACTCAATTAGTGGGAAGCTTCTCTCCCTGTTTTCCTGGCCCTCCCTGCTCCCCACGCTCGTGCTCGGGCTGAGGGGCTGAGTGCGGGGGGAATCACCCGGGCCCCCCAAATCATTCTGAAAAACCCCCATTTCTAACACTATCATACCCAGTGTACCCCTCATCTCATCTCCTAGGCGACGGGATGGCGAAAAAAATTTGTCCTTTGGGTTTAAAATTTCAAATTTTCAGAAGCAAAAATAGACTTAAAAAACGGCTTTTAGTAAAAAAACGATTTTTTTTTTGCTTCTTTTAATTTGAAATTTCAGTAATTTCAAATTTGTCAAATTTTTTGGGCAGATTGTGCTATATAATTAGGTTTAGTAAACGCTAATTATGGAGCCAATCTGAAAAAATTAGAATTTAAAATTACTGAAATTCAAAGTGACAGAAAAAAAATAGCCGTTTTTTTCTAAAGCCGTTTATTACCCCTTTTGTTATCCATATAAAATTTAAAAAACCCGTTTATTACCAAATAGACTGGTTGGGTTACTAACCCTCCCCACTGCCAGAAACCCCGTTCTTTTGTCTAATTTGTGCAACTTATACTTCAAAACACAAAAACGTATATGTAGGTAAATCGTAATAACCCCGGGCCAGCGTAGTGAGCGTACACGCTCCTCCAAGTCCCAAACGCACTGACTGAGTGATGACTGTGCTACACAGCTACAACATAGCTCGATGCTTGGCTGCTTGCTTTCCTTGGGACAAACCGTTTTTTTTCCCCAATTGAAAACTGTTGGTTTTTTGCGACAAAAAAACAACAAGCTTGGTAGGGGCCGAAAAAAATCAGTCCCAAACATTGCAAACAAAATCACAAAACAGTTTAAAAACTTTTTTGCAAATGTTTTTGGGTGGTTTCGTAATCCGACGGTGCTTGGGCACAAAAACCGGGTTTATTGGCGTTGCAGTGTGTCTCCACCTATTTTTGGGGGAACTTATTTCCGCGGGCACTTGTCTTTTGAAGGTGGTGTCGTCACAATTATTGCATTGCGCTTCAAAAAATTTTTGGGGGCCGAAAACCCCCAATTCCCCTTTTTTTCGGCATCCCTAATTGCGCATTCCCCAAACCGAATTACCCCTTCCGAAGTTTTGCGATTGTGCTTTAAAAAGTTGGGGGTCCACAATTCGCAATTCCCCCAATTTTTTCAGGCATCTGTAAAAGCGCAAATTTCCCCACCCAATTACCTTCCCAAGTTGCAATTACGGACTTTCGGATAAATTGCGGAATTCCCCCCTCTGCCATTTTCGCCACCCTGGAGTCATTTTCCCCACCTATGGAGTCTTTGCCAAAAATTGGTGGTTCTTCTTTCTGCCTGCGGAAGATTAAGTTACTGACTCCGTACATGGGTGTGTGGGCGAATTGATTTAAGGGGGCAAATTTTACTTTAATGTGGGGAAATGTCTTGTCGGGAGAAAATTGGGGAAAATCTTTCTTGGGCGAAATTTTTTAACTCTTACATGTGGGGGAAGTCTTGTGGGCAAATTTACTCTTAATGTGGGCGAAGGACCAATTTTCTCACACCTAAAAAACGGTATTTAAAACTTTGGTGCAATATGGCTACTATCACTGTACTCATATTCTTTGCTGGGGGAAATGCCCCTAAATGAAAAAAATTTTGGGTTTTTGGGCCAAAATATCACAACACGGGGGAAAGCGCTGGATTGGTTTGACGTAGTAAATGCAAACTCAGATCTCGCCTGATCAATATCGGGTTGTTTTGGGTCGCAAAAAGCAGATTATTTTTTTATTTTACTAACCTAAATAACTTGCATTACCCCCACTACCGCAAAAGACCAGTAAACCTCCTTCAATGATTTAGGTATTCACTGTGTTTGTGATATTAAAATTGATTTTTTAAGGAAAAAATGGATGCAGAGCAAAAATGCCCGTGACACCAACAAGGGACTTCTGGGATCGGCATTCCTTATAGGGAGCTTAATGAACCTGCAATGGGCTGTACAGCTAGACAGATAACGAACTCTGAGGAAAAGGTAGAAAAGTATGGTTTGTAAAAGGTTTTAGTGGGGAGTAGAGTGACGAAGGGTGTATGTTTTCTTATGTGGGGGGAAAAAAAGCCATCATTTCTACCCGTTTCCTCTATGGTTTGTCTATCTGTCTGCTTTACATTCATTGCAGGTCATTTAACTCCCTATAAGGAATGCCGTCCCAGAAATGTCACTTGTCGGTGTCACGGGCCCTTACCTGTCTATCCACTTTTTTTTTTATAAAATACAAATTCATATTCACAAACACATGAAAACCCTACTCCTTGAAAAAAGGGGTTTCTGGTCACTTGCGGTAGTAGGGGGAATGCAAATTGGTGTATTGTAGGTATACTTAATAGTAGCGGCGCTTTTCAGTTTTTGCTCTTTGTCTAAGCTAGTGCGTCACAACTGGCGCGTCGTTTTTGAGCGTATAATTTTTTCCCGCAATTAAATTTGGGTGTATCATCAAAAATACTGTTCCATAAAAAATCAACATCATGCCCCCTATATGAGGCTTGAAGTGTCAAATCAATCCTACCTCAAGTAAATAAAAGGCCATTGACGTGTGGACGAAAAGACCGTAACCGTTAGGGTTTTATTATTTTTGGGGGTCTTTAGGACTTTGGGGGGTAAGGGGATTTAAAGGGGTAACTCTCCCCTTTATAAAAGTTTTAGAGGTATTTGAGGGTTTTTGAAGGGGCTTGATAAAATTTATGAAGGTCTTGATATTTATCTTTAAATTTTTTCTTGATATCATGTTTCTAAACCAAAAACCCACCTCAAACCTAACCAAACCTAGTCTGTTTAAACCAAACTTGACGACTAACCAACCCCACCTCAAACCAAAACTAACCTAATCTGATTTAACCTAACTTAACTTTTTTAGGGTGAAAAAACGGAGATTTTTCCGTAGTAGTACATGTACCCCTTATTATAAATTTGTGACTGAGGGGAAATGGGTTCTAAATCTCAAATGAAGAAATCTACACGATGATGTAGGTAAGAATCCTAGGATTTTGAAAACCCACTACCAAGCAAATCCCAAACCCTTTTAGGGTGGCTATTTTTAAATGGGATACTTTTTACCAAAGTAACTAAAAATACCGGGAACGTCCCCGATGGGTTCCCGCCAACGTTCCAATTTTTTTTTCTGGGCGAGTTTTTCCTATTTTAACCTTTTTTCTGATTCAGGGTTTAAATCCCAATAGCCGAACATTGGTTGGTTTGGTTTGGCCATTTTTAATGTCAAAGTTTTTTAGTGATTGACGGGGGGATTCCCCTCCATCTCAGCAAAAATAATACCGACTTGACACATTAAGTAATGGTTGGGTTTTAAAATGAAAGCCTGCATTCTATGTTTTTATGGCTTCCCCACAATTTCAGTATCGTGAACTTGCCTAGAAAAACATCTCCTACCCCACTTCCATCAAAACCATTCATTAAATACTTTCGCTTTCTCACTCCCATCTTTAAGTTGGAGTAGAGTGTACCTACTCTTCTCAGACATTCTTGCCCCCCAAATCACACATTCCTTTATCCTCTAAACACTCTTCTAGTAAATATGCGTTTCACCAAATACTCCCTTTTGACCATTACTTTTCTCATAACGGGGGGGGCTACCCCCCCCAAACCCCCTGCTAGTTAAAAATCTAACCCGGCTTGACTAGAAACCTAACCTCACGAGGGGGGGGGGTTCGCCCCCCAACCCCCATGTGTTTTTTTTTTTTTTTCCGACGTTTTTGTGGGGGTTAGAAATACCCCTTAAATAAAAACGAAACGTTCGGGACTTAACCACCGTTTGGGTTGTGTTTGTTTGTAGGGGTCTAAACTGCATTATAAAAAAAAAAAAAAAAAAACCTTTATGTTTTTTCACTTTTCCCCCTACAGTATACAGCATTCCCGCACTAGTACCCGGTGCTCGAAGTCTCTTTTCTTTGTTCTCCGTAGCATTGATGAGAGGAGGATGCTTCGTTCGTAACCAAGTTGTTTCGTACACCAGTGTTCGATCATTCGAAACCCAAAAAGTTGTTTCGTATCATATAAAAACTATAGTCGTTTCGTACCTCGCCAATTTTAACATGATCAAAATTTTACGAAACGTACACCGGGTTATATGTCAAAAAAAACTAAAATCGTGTACAAACACTAAAAAAAACCTGGGTACGAACAACTTGTGTAGAAACCCCCTTATTGTTTAGTCCATCCGTACCTTCCTTGACTCATTCCTCCATCTCATTTTGTCTCCTATTCTCCTCCTTCCTTCCCGCCTCTTCCTCCCCCATATCTCTTCTCTATACACTTCTACAAAAGACCCTTTTTTTTTTTTTGCCTTCCTCATTCCAGTCACCTATAGCCGGGACACCGTTCTTGCACCCTTTATTTTAATTCACTTCCCCCTACGCGTCCTGACCAACCATAACAACTCACGAAATAAAAAAAATAAAATAACTTTATATGGCTTGTATATTGAAAACCTTATCTGCACCCTACGAAAGTGTGCGATGCTCTTTAGCAAACCCTTTCACTACGGTGGAAAAAAGAACAAAAATGGCGGATGGTGTCGCAAAGATCGTTTGAAAATCCTCTAAACGCGTTTACAATTTCCAAGATCAACTAAGGCAATGATGACTTTGAGGCCCTTACGAACTTCGAACATCCGGCCCCTAAAACCCCCAAAAATTGGTGCACCACTGTATTTATTATTATCGTACTTTTATCATAATTATTATTTTTCCCTTTTTGTGTTCCGGGTTTGAGTTTCTGTAATTCATTTAATCATTTTTTTAACTTCCCTCTTTTTTATTTTATTACTTAACTTTTTCATTCTTTCTCGTTTTTTTCCCCCTTTCCCTTTCCCCTTTCCCTTTTCCCTTTTCGCTTCCCTTCCCTTTTTTCAAAACCCCCTCTCCTCCTCCTAAATTTCTTCTCTATCTGCCTTTTTTTATTATATTTACCTCTTTCTCTTTCGATCATTCCTTTTTTATTCTTTTTTCCTCCTCCCTTCCGTATACTTCCCCTTTTTCCTTCCTTCTCCTCCCTCTCTCCTCTCCCCCCCCCATCTCTCTCTCCCCCACAGACATTTGACCTAGGATATGCTGGCGGGCATGGGCGAAGGGGTTTTCCTGTCAAAGGAAGGACGCTTATAAGAGTTGCTAAAAGGTGAGTTCGTTACCCTTAAAGATCTGTCTTTTCTTTTATATCTTATTAATCTGATTTCGTTTCATGTTTTTTATATTTTCTTTTAGACTGCTTTCGGTTTTTGATTTTTTTTTTTTTTTGCTATTTTTCTTTTGTTCGATGTTTTTGGATTTTTTGGGTACCAATATCCTCTCTCTCTCTCTCTTCTCCTCTCCCCTCTCTCTCTCCTCTTCCCCCTCTTCTCTCTTTTTCTCTCTCCCCTCTCTTCTCTCCCTTCCTTTTAAAATTTCTTTCCCTCCTCCTCCTTCTCCCTTTTTTTTTTTTTTATCTTCCCTTTCCTTTTTCGCCCCTTTTTCCTCCCTCTCTCTCTTCTCTTTTTTCCCTTTTTTCCCTTTTTTTTTTCCTTTTCTTTTTTTTTTTTTCTTTTTTCTTCCCTCCTTTTTCCCTTTCTTCCTTTTTTTTTTTCCTTCCTTTTTTTTCCTTTCCTTCCTTCTCTTCTTCTTCCTTCCTTCCCCCTTTTTTTTTTTCCCCCTCCTTTTTCCTCCCCTTCCCCCTTTTTCCCTTTTCCCCTCCCTAGTCCCCTCCTCTCCTTTTCCCTCCCCTTTCCTTTTCCCTCTTTCCTCTTTTCCTTTTTTTCTTTCCTTCCCCTTCTCCTTTTTCCTTTTTTCCTTCCTTTCCCTTCTTTTTCCTCTCCTCTTCCTTCCTCTTTTTTTCCCCCCATTTTCTCTTTTTTTTCTCCCCCTTTTTCTTCAAATGCCAAATTTTTTCCCCCTCCTCCTGGGTTCCCAAAAAATGGGTTTTGCCTTTTTTTCTACCAAAAATTTTAGGATAAGGATAAAATGGACCCTCAGGGGAAAAATTTTAAAGAAGGGGAACGGCTGGTACAAAAACAAAAAATTTTTAAAATGATTTGTTTTTTGGCGTTTTAAATTGGGGGTTTAATTTTTTCAACTATTTGGGCGTCCCCGGCCCGCAAAATTTCTAAAAATTTTTTTTAACGGGGTTGATCGATTTTCTTTTTCTGGACATTTGGGTTTATTGGGGGGGGCCATTCCGCGGCCCGGAAAGGGGTAATTTTTGGGGGCCCCTTTGGGGCTTTTGGGAAAAATTCCCCGGGGGCCCCCAGTCCCGGGGCCTGGCCATTCCCCAGAGTCGGAAACCCGGCCTTTAAATTTTTTTAAAAAAAGGGAAAATCAAAAACTAGCAAATTTTTTTCCCCAAAAATTAACCCCCCCGAAAAAAATTTGGGGGTAAACGGGGGGGGTTTTTCAAACCAAAATACCAGTTTCCCCATTCCCCAGGAAAAAACCCCTTTCCTCCGGAAATTTTTTTGGGGCCAATTTTCCCCCCCTTTTTGGGGGGTATTTCCAAAACAAAGGGCGGGCAGATGTTTTTTAACCCCCTCGGCCCCTTTAAATTTTTTATTTTTTGGCACTAAAAACTTGCCCTTCCCAAAAAAAAAGGTTTTTATACAAAAACGTTTTTATTAAAGAAGCCCTTCCCGACTTAGTAAATGGGTTTTTTGGGAGTTTTTTAATTTTCCAAGGAAATGAAACCCCCGAATTAAAAGCCCTTTTGGTTCCCCCCTGGTTTTTTTTTTTTAAACCCAAAGGGTTTTTGGGCCCCAAATGTGTTTTTTTTGGTCCCGCGAAAAATAATTTTTTTTATAAATCAATTTTCCCCCGGGTTTAAATTTTTTTTGATTTTCCCCCACTGGAAAAAACCAAAAAAATAAGGGGTTTTCTTCTGCTTTTTTTCTCCAAATTTTTTAAAAGGAATTTACATGCATTATGATGGGGAAGGTTTTTTTTTTTTTAAATTTTCAATTTTTAATTTTCAAAAATTTCTTGGGCCCCGAATTTTCAAGGGTTAAACCTTTTTTTTTTAAAAGTATTTTGTAAGGGGGGGGTTTTTTTTTTTGGGGCGATGTTTTACCTGTTTTTTCCCCAAAACAGTAAAAATGCCGCCCCTCTTTGGGAAACCCCTTTTTTCCCCAAAAAACAATTTAAACCCAAAGCCTTTTTGAAAAAAAGAAGAAAAAAAAAGCCGAAATCTTTCTTGGGTTTCCTTTTCGACAAAGTAAAAATTTTTAATTGGGAGGCCATTTCCCCCCCGGCCCGGGGGAGGGGGTTTGGCCCGGGGGGGGAACCCGTGGGGGGGAGAATTTTAATTTAAAAAATTTTTGGGGACTTCACGCGCCCCAAATCATTGGGGCCCCTTCCAGGGTTTTTTATCTAAAATTTTAAAACAAAATAATAAAAACAGGAAAAAAATTGGGCTTGGCCCCAGGTATAGTTTTTTTTTTCTAAAAAATTTCCCTTTTTTGGGCCCATATAAAATCAAAAGAGTAACCAATTTTTTCCCCGCCCCCCCTCCCAAATTAAACCCCGGTTTTTTTTTTTTTGTTTTTTTTTTTTTTTAGAGGGGTAATTTTCCCCCAACCAAATGATCTACCCGCTTTCAGCCTTTTTTGTGTTTCCCCAAAGCCAATTTCCCCCCCCGGGAAAGGGGGAAAATTTACAAACCCCCCCCCCCTAAAAAACCCCGGTTCCCCATTCAAAAAGGGTTTGGGTGGAAGGGGGCTCGGGTTTTTTTTTAAAAATTTAAACCCCCCATCTATCTTTTGCCCCCGCCCGGGGGAAACGAAAACCCCCCGGGCTTCTCGGGGTTGTGGGGCCGAGCCCTTGGGGGTAACCAATTCAACTACGAATAAACCCCCCTTTTTTGGGTTTTTTTAAACCTTTTCCCGAATCAGGCCTTTTTTATTAAAAAAATTAAAAAACCCTAATTGAAAAAATCGTTTTTTTAATATTTAAAAACTTTTTTTTTGTTTTTTTAAAGGGCAGTGGAAAAAAGGGCCCCCTAATTTTTGGGTTTTCCCCCGTAAAACCCAAATTTAAATTTTCAATTTTGGGGGGTTTTTTTAAACCCGCCCCGGGGAAACCCCCCCCTGGCCCCCTTTTTGAGTTTTTGTTTTCCCCCTTTTAATTATGGGAGAAAAACCCTTTTTTAAAAAATTTTTTTGACCTAGGGGCCCAAAAAATCGGGTTTTTAGTTTGGGTTTTTTTTAAATCAGCTGGGGTTTGGGGGAGGCGGGCGGCCCCCCAGTGCGTAAAAGCCCCCCAATGATTTTTTTGATTGGGTTTTTCCTTTTTCTGTTTTCTTTTGTGACCCATAAACCCGCCTTTTTTTTTTTATAACCCAAAAAATATATCCCTATATTTTTATAATTTTAAAATATAATATATTAATATTTTATATAATATATAAAAATATATATATATATATATATATATATATATATATATATATATATATACCCGTGCTACTTGTCCTGGCGCATCCACCGCCTATAACCATCTCCGTCATAAGAACAGAAGAAAATAAAGGAAGAAAATAAGGAAGCTACAAGAGGCCATGAGACCTATACGGGCTCTTGTAGCTTCCTTTTCTTATGTTCTTATAACGGAGATGGTTATAGGCGGTGGATACGCCTAGACAAGCAGCGCGGGTATATAGTCGGATAAAACACGCGGGTATATAGTCACAGATGCAAGCAATCAATCCTTCTTCAAAGCAAGCTCCTGAAGCAGTCTACGAGAAACACTGAGCTGCTCTCTCCTTGTTAGACATTGCCTTCTCCACATTCCCTCTTTTCCTTTCCTTGTAACTGTTGTACAAGCAAAATTAGTCGCAAGGTAGCACCAAGTTCTCGCGAGAAGAGTTCATCGCTTGTAAATTGATCCGCCATTGTTATTGTTGTGAAGCCTGAGTGCGACGACCAGCCCACTCTGTGTCTGCTAGGGACACAGGTGGTATACCGCCCGTCAAATGGTGTCGGAGGTGAGAGGTGGGTAGAAAAGAGCTCTATAAGCTTATAGCTTATAGAGCTATATATTTAGAGCTTATAGTGTGATACGCGCTTTAAACTGGCGGGCTGGGTGGAGTCGCCTGAGGCCTTCAGCTGTTTACAGTACGTGTTGCCTCATTCCCAAACGCCCATCCGCGACCTTCTCTCTCTCTCTCTCTCTCTCTCTCTCTCTCTTCTCTCTCTCTCTCTCTCCCCCTCTCTCTCTCTTCTCTCTCTCTCTCTTTTCTCTCTCTCTCTCTCTCTCTCTCTCTCTCTCTCTCTCTCTCTCTCTCTCTCTCTCTCTCTCTCTCTCCTTCTCTCTCTCTCTCTCTCTCTCTCTCTCTCTCTCTCCTCCTCTCTCTCTCTCTCTCTCTCTCTCTCTCTCTCTCTCTCTCTCTCTCTCTCTTCTCTCTCTCTCTCTCTCTCTTCTCTCTCTCTCTCTCTCTCTCTCTCTCTCTCTCTCTCTCTCTCTCTCTCTCTCTCTCTCTCTTCTCTCTCTCTCTCTCTCTCTCTCTCTCTCTCTCTCTCTCTCTCTCTCTCTCTCTCTCTCTCTCTCTCTCCTCTCTCTCTCTCCCTCTCTCTCTCTCTCTCTTCTCTTCTCTCTCTCTCTCTCTCTCTCTCTCTCTCTCTCTCCTCTCTCTCTTCTCTCTCTTCTCTCTCTCTCTCTCTCTCTCTCTCTCTCTCTCTCTCTCTCTCTCTCTTTTCTCTCTCTCTCTCTCTCTCTCTCTCTCTCTCTCTCTCTCTCAGCGCATTTAGTAGGCTGTTAGTTTGTTGACTCTGCTGTAATTGTTGCTTGTGTCAAGGATGAAAACCAAATGAATGACACGCCAGAAGCCGTGACTTGTGGTGGGTTGCTGTGTCGGGTGCCGCCAAATAATAGTTTTTTGTATATTTTATAACAGAACTAATATCATGGAACTGCAAATAACGAATACTTTTCAAAGAGTCTACGAGATTTATATATTCAATAATTATTTTCTTTTTTGTATTCATGGTATTATGTCCCTTCATATGAATATATATCTATATATGTTAATTTCGCTGCGTCGGACGCAGCCTGCCCAGTTAGTCCGTCAGCCACAGGCCAAAATTTGGTCGATCGGTACCAGTCAAGGTGGCCAATTTTAATACTAATTTCTTGAAAGATATATATTAGAGGGATACATTTTTGCCTGATAGCAATTTGGAAGTAGTAGCTAAAGGTTATTACAGACTAGTTTATGATGTAGCTCCCCAAAATACACATTTTCAGAAAAAATAACCTAATGTTTTAACATACTTTTATTACTTACTTATTATTATTATTACTTATTACTACTTATTATTGAAATTGTTCCAAAACATAACCAGTTAAGTAATAATACAATTGTTATAAAGATATACGTTATGTGTGGATATGTGACTGTCAAACCGTTTGAGAATTACATGTTACAGAGGTATGAACACCTTATAGAGAATTAATGAATATGCACTCGCAAATCTCAATATTATTAGGCAGTTTGAGATATTTACTCCAAATGAAGTCAATTGTCACACTACTCTACAGTAATAAATCCAATTTTGCATCAGGAACATACCGTTATCTCCCACTAGAAATAAGTAAAAGCATTGTCATAATAGTTAAACATGTTAAAATTAATCCATATGGAATGACATTTATTTCCTGATACCCAACCAAATTTTAGATTTTTCTTGCACATTAATTATTCTGACAAACGTTTCGACATAAACTTTTAATATATCTATATATCATGAACAATACATAAAAATTCAGTTGTACCAGTAAGTAATGACTAATTGCATACAGTCTCCAATACAGATTACATAATAGTACCAACATCATCCAATGTACAGCAACAGAAAGTGCACACATCACATCATTGCAACATTTGTAATGTTCGTATTTGCAAAATATTGAAACCAGTCTTTAATCCTGGATAATAACAGACCATGTATCAGTCAAAGTCCTCATCATCAATGTCATCCTCATCTACTGTGGGAGTCTCCTCTTCCTCGCCATCTGGCTGGTTCTCGCATGGGGACAGTTTGCAGAGCTCTGAGCACTTCAATCCATTAATAACACAAGTGCACTTTGGAAGCCTGCACGTTTTAGAACAATTACATGCAAGGAGTTCCATTATAGTTTCAGGAGCAGTGGCTAAATCCATCCAGTCGATCATGAGCTCTTCCTGATCTCCAATTACTTCAAGCTTCCATCCGTGACCTCTTGGTGGTGGTACATCTGGGTTGCCTTCCAGACTCCTTCTCCAGATTGCAGTTTGATAATTTGCTCGCAGAATGTGCTTGTGTAAAGCATTTGCGCATGGAGGTAGTTGGTGTGGCTCAATGTGTCCTTTCTTTGATACAAACAAACAATAGCGCAGCTCATTAACTTTAGTCGTAACCGTCTTAGAGGCATAAATCCGACATGTGAATTTTTCTAATCTGTCTACCAGTGATTGGGATACAGTCCATTCCTTTCCAAGTTCACAAAACAATTTCTGAACCTCGGGATCATACTTCAACAGTTTGAGGGAGCTCACCTTCCCTCGTCCAGCAAAGGTGCTGACAGCATCACACCCAGTGAATGAATGCATGCCAATGATGGCTTCACAGACAAGAACCTGACTCCAAGAACACTGGCCACTTTCTGGACCTCAATATATTTGGTTCTGGCTTGTGTTCCACATTTCAAGTACAATGAGGCACCGATATCCTTGTTAAAGGCTAGAAGCAGTAAGAACACGTCTGTGTCATCAGCAACAACAACAACTGTCTGAAAACCAGATGTGGCAGCATGTGCTGCGTGTAAGAGAATCCTGGTATCTGCCTCTTCCTGAGATGATTTCAGCTCTGTGACAAGCTTACAACCCTGACCAGTGATTTTATGACATCATTCTTCACACGTAACATACAGAATTTTGCCATGGAGTCTCTCAATATGCCTTTCTTGTTTCCATTCCTTTGTAAGGAACTGAATGAGACTGGTTTTGTTGTCTGTCGAGGACAGAAACTTTCTCCACTGTACTACCAGCTGTTTGGCTTTGATGTTTTTGTACTGGATACTGCCAGCTGTGGATCTTCTCAACTGTCTCTCAACAGCTTTAATAGTGTTCCTGATAGACGTCAAACACAATGTCTATGCGGTCACTGTTTGATGCCTCATGGAGAGCCTTAGACAAGATTAGTGATGCAATATCACCAAAGGTTTTCTGGTCACCTTTAATCTTGTGAACAATGGCCATCCCATCTATCACACAGGCTGATGGTGGGGCTAATGGTTCACATCTTGTTATAAAATGTTAATCCTGGCAAAATAAAAAATGCTGCATATCCCGATATATATATAGGATGTTGAGGTAATCTAGAGCTAAATGTTATTAATGGAAAAGAAAGATGTAAAGGTCAGCCATAAGTAGACATTAATCATTTTGTTAAGTAATCAACTGATAACCAACTCTGGACAACAATAAATGCACGTCATTCACATCATACATTTGACTTTTACAAGTGTGCATGTGTCATGCAAGTAGATGACTTGCAACATGTAAATTACTCGACTCATTTCCAACGTTTCGTTATCAATAGTGTCTTGATATTTCTTAATTGTTATCTAATTAACTACTCAAACGAAATAAAGTATAGATTGTTATTTTATTATTTTGTACCAAAATAAATTAACTCAGACTCTAGATTACATGAGGAATATGGAAATTAACCAATATCGTTTTTATAATTGTAATTTACTTCTTCCATTCGTTTTTTTTTGGGGGGTGGGGGGGGGGGGCGCTAGACATTTATTTACGTTATTGGATGTTAACTAGTTAACTAAATAGATATCTTAGACACTCCTAATGGTAAATTAATCAAATGCATTACTAAAAGAACATTTGATGGTAAAACGTGTGCATAATTAATGGTATGCACCCTAAATTATTGATTTTTAGATAATTACATTATGATACTTTGAACAGCTCTAGCTCCTTAAGCTACTCATTTGAGACTGCTAGCATACATTTTTGTAATACCTATGGATAGACCTTTCAAATGATACCACATACGTTTGGCCACCTCATATGGTACCGGCCACCCCCCATAGCTGACGGACTAAGTCGAGTGTTGACAGTCGCAAGAGTTTAATGTATTTTATTTTACTAGGAAATTGATATATTTTTAGTTATATTCCCTTACATTGTCTTATACATAGTTTTGACATTATTTACCCAGCTTGACCTATGGTGCAAGTCAATAGGAGTGACACAACATTATCTTGCACTGGAAAATACAGCTGCCACGTTTGCTCTATTGCTGTATAAATGTCTTATTGATGAAGTTTACTGTTTTCATATTGTATAATATTTACGTTAAAATTGTATCCATACGTGTATATGTCTTTTGTGTTGCCTTTTACAAATATCACAAATGTTAATATCTCAATTACTTTCATTATGTGGCAATAGCGCATTCCTGAGCTGCCTAACCCAAACCGCCAGCTTAAGTCGGCCCGACTTGAGGTCTGAGTCTGGGCACTCTTAAGTTTTGTATTTAAACTTGCAACACCTTTGCCTTTTATTTACTGTTGCTCTATCAATTCAGGGTTTTATGATCATTAACTTGGGTCTTCGAGGAGTGTTAGGTATTTCTTTGTTTTATTAAAGTTTTTTATCAGACCTTCCTAGTTATTGTGAGGGTGGGGGTGAAACAGCTTCAATTTTCCTTTAAAAATGTCTTCACTGTTTCCAAAGTGGTAATGGAAGAGTAGGTACTAGTACTAGTACCTACTCTACTCTTAAAAATGTCTTCACTGTTTCCAAAGTGGTAATGGAAGAGTAGTACTAGTACTAGTACTAGTAGCCTACATTTTATTCATATGAAATTAATATTTTTCCCAACGTTTGACGAACTTTTTTTTCTTTTTTAGCTTCTTGGAAACTTAAATTTCAGTAGGTTTCTTAGACATCGTTTAGAAAGCGGTGGCTTGAAGTTAAGAAAATCCAAGAAAAATGAAATGTTTTTGTGGTATTATTTTGAAAATGTCTTATGTGCCATAGCGCACCCAAGGGGGGGCCATAACCCCCTCCGCCGAAATTTTCTTCCTTGTTAGAAATCAGATTCACTAACAGCAGTGGCGTAGGTACGGGGGGCCATGGGGGTTAGGGTACGCCGTAGGTCTAATGAAAAGTTAAATATAGATTATTTCGAATTTGGCAGGGTGTTTTCTTATGTAACATTGAATTTTAAGGGGAGTTTGTTCGCTTCAACTTTTTGGTTGGAGGATTTCTTCCTATGCAAAAATGGACTTTTATATTTATATGCAAAACATAGGTTAGCATACACTATCTTTAAACTCACAGAAAAGCCACTTAAGTTCGAGATTCGATAAATTTCACTGAAGACAAAGTTGTAGAGCGCTACAAACTCTATTGGAAGTGTGCCCTCGGTATTGCTGTAAGACCTACATTAAGTCCGCCAGACGCCGGGAAGCTCACTTCTCATACAAATTCGCCTCGTTTTTCGGGTAAAAACCTTTTTCCTGGCAACTGGATTTTCCACGTTATTATTTACCCAACGTATGTGGTTTCAGGGCTGGATACTGTTTAAGGTCTAAGGTCCTATCACCAAACTCAAAAAGTCACAAAAAAACAGCGTAAGTCGGTCAAGCACGTACGGTCGAAGTCCAGCTCCGCATCCAAGCATCCGGTTCGACGTTCCGCCCACTGCTGCTGCTGCCTTGGCTTCTGGATTCCTCCAGGACCTTATCGCTGACGGCCACCTCTCTCCAGACATGTCGTACCTGGTCTGTGATCCTAACAAGCTGAGGAGGGCCAGGCAGGATGCCATGGCATCGGCCAGGGACATTGACCAGGGGAAGCACCAGGGTACCAAAATAGTTGGATTGGGTTACGATGGGAGGAAGGACAAGACCAGGGCGATGGTGCCCGACAGCTATGGGAAACTGCACCCAAGGTTGATCAGGGAGGAGCATGTTTCAGTGACAGAGGAGCCATCTGGAAGGTACCCTTGGCACTTTGTACCAGAGGACCCGGTGCCACCTGAGAAGCCTGCGTTCAAGGTGGCTCAGGCTCTCTATGATCTGCTGGTGACATACGACTCCACCGACTCACTGATCGTACTGCAAGGTGACTCAACTAGGGGGCCAACACGGGGTGGAAGGGTTTGGGACTCACGACCATTTGGAGAAGATGCTGGGACGCAAGCTTCTTTTGGAGTATATGCGTGTTGCACACAAACGAGTTGCCCCTGCGCCACCTTATCACCATGCATCGACGGGCCTATCTCATCTGACACTGGCTTCAACGGGTCAGTGTGCAGTCTGCTGTCCAGCGTGAATGAGATGCAGTACAACGCAGAGTTCAGAGGAGTGCAGGCGGTGAAGATCTCACGGAGATACCGGAGTATATCCTGGTCAACCATGTCCACTGACCAGCAGGTCTCCTACCAGCTGGTCCAGGCTGTGAAGCGGAGCGTTCTCCGTTCGAGCTGCAGGAGATCAAGTGTGGCAAGGTGTCCCCCTCCAGATGGCTCACACAGCCCAGTCGCTCGTGTACATGTGGACCAGAAAGCATGGACTGACTGGCAAAGAACTGAACACCCTGGAAATCCTAGTCAAGTACTGCCTGCAGGTGTACTTCAAACTCTACTACGACATCAAGGTTCACCACAGACTAGAGGACGGCCCCAAGCACATTCTCACGCAGCTCAGAGTGATGAGGTCGCAGCCCAAGAAGGTCCAAACAGCTGTGACCTTCTACGTGCGGACAGGAGCATGGTTCGCACACTCAGAATGTGTCCTATTCTCGCTGATGGCGATTCAGAGTGAGGACGACCGCAGGTTTGCCGTGACCCAGATTTTGATGCTGCTGAGGACTGGCGAGGAGTATGGGGACACCAGTGTAGCCTCGCATCACACCCAAGCTGAACTTGTCAGCCACCAGCTTGCAGACACTGATCAGCTGGCAGCCTGGCCAGGTGCACGAGCCGGCATTCACCTGTTCACTGTCCGGGGATCAGATCCAGGAGATCCTGGTCAAGCCGTACGAGGTTCTGGAGTTCTCTATCCACACTCAGAGCACCGAAAGAGTCGTGAAGCACGTGACAGAGGCTGCGGCAGCAGTGGTGGGGCAGCAGGCCAGAGACAGGTTCATCCGGGCTCGGGCCCACCACCGGGAGACCATGCCCTGCTTCAGGTTTAAGAAGGACATGATGGACACGTTCTAGGCCAACGTAGAGGCTTTGTGACACTGTGATGTAGTGCATGATGAACCAACTGATCAGAAAGAGCTTACCACGCTAGTCATTTGGAACTCATATTGGTGCATGATGCAATACACAGGACCAACCGGACACTGCGTACTCATTTAAGCATTATTCGATAAGGGTGCAAAATAAAAGTGCGATTTTGCATAGTAAGAATTACTCAAATGCAAAAATGGAAACAGCTAAAATCGTCTTAGAATTCCATTTTACATAGGAAATTGGCATGCCAAAGTTGAGAAAAAGAATTTTTGGTTATACGGCGTACCTTAATGGGGGTGCAGTGCCCCCCCCCCCCCCCACCCACTGGCCATGGCTGCCGTATTCTGTACTATAATGCTCTAATACCCATAACTAATCTGATCCGAGAATATACCCTTCTATGTGGCATCAGAGTGGCCTCGCTTGCTTAGTGCCCCCCCCCCCCTCCACCATTGATAGGTAGTAGGCTACCTAGCCACGCCACTGCTAACAAAGCAATCCAGTCCTTTAACAACCCACAAACTACGTGGCAAAAAAATAAAATTAAGATGATATCCTACCCACAATCCTCTGCGACGTTATTAATGAGTTCGAAGCACTAATGAACCCTATCAATATATACTTTAAAAAACCATGTTACAAAACTATGCCAACACTTTTACTAACTCACATACACTGACATTAAAAACTTAGCCAGATAATGTTACAGGTCACGAATTATCGGTTAAAGGTCAACAGGTAAGGGCGTGGGAAGGAAATAAGGGAAAGGTTTAGTGTTTCGAAGCAGTGTTGAGTTCCTTGAGTAATCCGGTACGAGAGCAGTCGAGAGCAAGGCGGCGATGGGGCAGGACGCTTCTGCAGGGGGTGGGAGGAAAAAGGGGTTTGATTTGGCAAACACGCTATTTTTTGTGTTTTCCCTTCTATTTCTGAACGTAAGGTAAGTAGAGAGAGAAAGGAGGGGTGGAAGAGAGGTAAAAGGAATGATGGGCAGGGGATCTAGGGTGACATTCATGGCCAAAACCAGATCTGTCAAGGTCAATAAAAATTCAAAAATTGCTTTTTAAAAGGGGGGAGCGGGAGCTGTATTTTTGGGGGCCCACAGGCGGAAAAGTGAGTAAAAACAGTGACCATTACAAAATTGGAGGGAAAATAAATCAACGAAAATGTAGAAAAAAAATCCGCACCCGAAAAATATTTTTTTTTCCAAAGTACGGGGGGGTTGTGGTTGTTGGGTTGGGAGTTAAATTCTGGCACGAAGGGCCCAATCGCTTACGAGTGTTGAGGGTGTCGGGGGTGCCACTCCGGGGGATTTTTTCCCAAGATCTTGGAATTTTTTGGGGGGATTATTCGAGTATTTTTCTGAGTTTATTCAAGGAAAGATGTGTACCGTTTTAGGATTCAGTTTCAATTTTTTTCAAAGATTTGGGTTATTTTTTTCTATCTTTGGGTTTGGGGGGGGGGGCGGTTTTTGGGGTTTCTGAAAATTTAGAGTGGATTCTGGATTGGGGGTGGAGTAAGTGGGAGGGGGTAGGGGAATTTATAAGCAAGCGTCATATTTTGCCTAAAAAGAAACCCGATGCTCTTTTTGTTAAAACTTGTACAGAAGGCCTTGTGAGGAATAAAACCACAAAATAAAGGGGAGCTAGAGTAAAACAAAGAAAAAAAAAGAAAAGCGAACGGAAGAAAGGGGGGAGGGTGATAAGGGGAAAGGGTTGGGGTCAGATTTCCTCTCTGGTCGGGGTTTTGCATTTTTTTTACGCGAGTCTACTCACACAGGAGGACTACCCTTTAAGGGTATATGATGAGTCAATATCCAAATAACTTCCCCGTTTCAATAAACGTTTATTGGAATATTAATTTAGTGGGTTTTGGGTGGAAGTAGAGAACGGGGAAAAAAGGGTTAATTTAGGAGTTCGTATAATTTTCTTAAGCTCAAAACTATACACTTGCGAAAATGAGCTACAAGAGTCCCTGCCTACACAATCTTTGTTCGTTACGCTGGCTCAAGACCGTCTCCCTGCCCTCCCCCTGTCATCGTCGGGGGCGGCGGTAGGGGCGCTCAGCAGTGAAGTACCGTTTATTATCATACAAAAACCCTCTGCTCTATATAAACATATAGTAATGGCAAGAATGTTTCTACCATAGAATAAACTAAAAATTTAAACTACTCTTATAAATATCTATTACTTTACCATTATATATAAGAGATGCTAATAAGCTAGTGACTCTCCTATCAACCTTCCGGCTTTTACTGCGATTCTGCAGAAACTGGGTGAAGGGGGCAAACTGAGTGCCCACCCATAATACGCCTAAACCCTTATATATGCCTTAACATCGCCGTCACGCGCCTGGGGCCCCCACGGGGTTTTAAAAAAAAAATGTACCTAGCATTTTACAAAAGGGTTAAACCCGTCAAACTGTGAAGTTAGCTTTTCCACGTAAAAGATATTCCCTAACGTGATACACGTTTGACACAACAACAAATAGCTATAGTCACGGGGAAAAAAAATTGGGTGTAGATAATCAGGAGAGGCGTCTCCAGGCCGCGGTTACTGCGACTCGTCAGAGAAGGTATTAGTAACAAAAGTTTTCATAAATGTTAAACCTGAAAGTTTTTGAGCGGAAAGTGGAACTTTTCTTGAAAAAAATTTTTGGAATCATAAAAAAAAATAAACACACTAGTGACCAGAAAAAGATGATAGGAATTTTCCGAAAGGGGAAAAACGGCAGTCACATGATGTTTCGCTCAAAAAAAATTATGTTCCCCATAATGGGATTCAATGTTTCAACGGACTCCCTTTTTAAAAAATGTTAAATTCACATAGCCCCCTAAATATGAAGGAAGGCAAATAGTGAAGGGGAAAAACAGATCCCCAGTGGGCAGATGCTAGAGCAGATCGTCAGCCACTAAAGTAGAGATGAAAAGTAAGTCCAGTTATAAATTTTGATTAACAGAAACATTGAAAAGTTCCACCCGATAAGTCTCAAAAATCTTGAGATTTAAAGGGTGACGTGCACTACTTAACCCCAGGAAAGCGTTACTTAAAAACCCGGGATAGTAGTGCTGAATAGCATCCTGCTGAACAAGGGTGAAAATTTGAATTCCTTTGAAAAAATTAGTGTATGTAAAAAAACCTCTCAAAAAAAAGACTCGGGTTTACTCTCCCACTCGCATTACCATGTTTGGTAAGCGCCGCAATAGGGAAAAAGACCACAGGAATGAGGATTAAAAACTAGTAAAGTTTAAGGTCAAATGGTTAAAAAAGGTCAAAAAATTAAAAATCATTGAGAATCTAAGCGCACAGTGCTTTTCGCATCTTTTAAAGCTGTTTGGCCTTTTTAATAGGTAAAGGAAAACTATTCGAAGGGTCGGAGACAAATCAAAAATTTTTCCAACAAACGTTAAGTTAGTAAACCTTAAAATTAGCCGCCAAAATAGAAACCCATCGATATAGCCTCCGAAAGTCTCGGACATTTTCAATTTTCATACATGGCTGCTCAAAAAAGAACTGAGACACCCCACCAAAGCTTGACAGGTCCTTGTTTGGGATGAAAAGGAATGGAACCATAACATGGGGGCATGCAGTAAGGTTAGCTTCATGAAGGTCAGTCATTTTTCCAAACAAAATGAAAAAATGCGATAATCATTTCAATACGATGGAAAAAAAAAATAGTTAGACTCGGGTTGTTAAAGCCGTGTTTGGCGTTAGTGGTGATTGGTGGAAGTGGATAGGGGAAAGTCGTGGAGGGGGTAAGCACATTCAGCAAAACCCGGGTCCCGTCGGGCTTTGGTCTTCTTAACCGTCTTATAAATTTATTTGGAACGTTTGAAAAGGGACCAATACTCAAACTTTTTTCCAGTTTCCCCCAACAACAATGCGCGGCCCAAGAATTTCGGCGCCAGTTTGGGAAATTCCTATGGGACTTAAACCCATACGGTATCCCCTTTTTCTTATTGAATGGGAACCGCACGTTATGTTGTTGTGCCATCATTCGGCACGAGAAGCTTTACCCTTTCCTTGCCCCTTTTGGATATTAGTAAAGACATTCAAAAGGATCAAATAGTATCTATGTTAACACAGGTTTATTGGGTTGGGCCAATAGGTATATGGCACCCGGTTTATCCGCCCCATAAAGTATGTATGAGGAGATTTCCCCGTGGACCGCAAACTGAATTTTAATGCAAGCCGTCACGTGGGGAAACCAATTTTCCCAATTTCTGCAAACTGTTTACAACAGGTTCAAGCGTCAAGGATTTTCCTGTTAACGCGTCCCCACCCCATTCGAGCTTAGATGGTAGCGACCGTGAAAGTCTGTTTTAATATTGTACAATGAAAAAATTCCGAACAATGCATTACAAAACCTGCGCCATTATCATAGAAATACTTTGGTGTGGAAAATGGCAGAAAAGATGAGTAATTAATGCAGGGGCTACAGTCGAAACCGTTTTTTTTCTTCCCGGGGCGGGACTAAAAACCCTTTAAAAAGTGATCTACACAACCAAAGATTTTGTGACCCGTGATACTCTTTGGTAACTGTAAAAAGATCTATAGAAACTACGTCCCAGGTTTTCTAGGTGGTGGGTATTCAATAAGGAGCGGGTTCGGAGCTCCCTTGTTTGGGCACAAGATACACACTGGCAAAATTCTTCAATGTCCCCACGCATCGTGGGCCCAAAAAAACACACCCTCGCCGCTGCTAGGGTACATTACGTCCCGGATGTCCCCGTCATGGAACGTGCACAAGTTTTTTAGTACCCCGGAACGAAAACGTCAAAAATATATTGTTCCCCTGGGTCTCTTTTTGTGGCCAATGTCGGCACAGGGCCTGTCAGTCGACAGGAAAAATTGTGAGTAATTCATGATAATGTGGATAAGGAGGTCCATCGCAACTTAAGGCCTAGATGACCTTCCCCCAAATTTAGTTTTCATTGTTGACGCCCATTTCATAGAGGAAAAAAACCCGGGAGGGATTTTCCCCCCCGTGACCGACCCACCACCGGAAAAGTCTCGCGATAAAGCGGCCCATACCCCAAATTTTCACGTCCGGGCAAATATTTGAAGGTTTGGGGTTAAATCTTGGATCGCAGATACCATCGTGCAAGCCTACCGGGTAAATTCTTACCCTTAAAAAACTCAGTAAAAGGCTGCATGGTCGGTTAGAAGTTATTTGGGTAGCCAAAAAAAAACGTCTTAAAATTTTTTGCGAGGCCCAAAAATTTCTCCCAGGGTTTTGTTTGTAACGGATATATCCTCCCAGGAAAAGAACTTGTCCCGTACGCGATTTCACGGTTCTTTCCCCCTTTCATCTTTTGCATTGTACGCCCAAGCCCAGCCGAAGGTCGTACATGCCCCCAAAGGACTGAAAAATCGGGAATCCCAAAACAGGTGCGGGTTTCCCAGTGCATGCTTTAAATTTCGAAATTTGCTCTGAGGGGATCCAGTGAAATAGTCTTTTCTTAACAGCTGGTTTAGGGGAGAGGGCCCTTCGGCGAAAACTTTTATAAAGGGCGGTGGTAAAAGCCCGTAGTCCCAAAAAAAATCAACATTTTCAAACTTGGGTATGAGGAAAATTTTTGACGGCCAAACTTTATCGTCCATGGTGGGGTCCCTCCCCTCGACAGTATGGCCCAAGAACTAATCTTAGCTTTTAAAAATTTACATTGGTGAAACCGGCTTTGAAAACCCGTGACAACAGTCGTGAAAACTGACTCTAAAATTTTAAAATGAGATCATGGCTTTGCTAGCAATTATAAAATCATCCGGTATGCGAACCGGGTTACCTATCATACGGCAAAAAAAGGATTTTCATTCTCTGAAAAATAAGCGGCGCGGGTATCAAACCAAACGGCATCCGAAGCCCTTGTAGTGACCCCCGGTACGAACGCCCTAACCTCCTGGAGAATTCGGCCGGGGTATCGTGTACCCCCCTGGTCCCTCTGCTTGTTTCCCGGACCCCCCAACGAAAGGAACAGATCTTTAGACGGTAACGGATACCTGTCATCTTTGGCCTGTTCACCGCCGGTCAATAATGGGCGAAAAGTTCCCTCCCTTTTTTTGGAAGGAACAAAGAATGTTCCAGTGAGCAAAGAGTGTTGAATAAATCCTTTGTCCAACATTTTTTACGTGTTTCACCACGCCCCTTGGGGTATGGGTAGCCCGAAGCGGAAAGTAAAAGGTTTTGGGCCCTGGACGAATTTTTGTGTGCTCCGCATCGGTAGCCCAAGAGTTCCCGGGGGGTGTTTATGACTATCGGACTGACCCAAAGCCCCAAAAGCTTCACCGGGGGGTGTTTAAAATTTGGTACAACCCAAATTCCAAGAGTTCACCGGGATTTATGACATATCGGTATGACCCCAAAAGTTCCAAAACCGAGTGCTTTAACCCCGGGAGTTCCCCACGTTGACAAGCGAAGAGGGTTTGGGACCAGACCCTGTCGAGTCACGGCGGATTTGCACCGTAGCACACAAGCAGTAGGTAACCCCAAGGTTCAGGTACCCCCTTTCGATCATACACCAACCCTTCCCCAAGGAAAAAATCCATGTTTAAAATCGCCTGGTCCACCTGTGGTGTTAACAACCAAGTGAGTGAAGCCTGTGCGATAAGTGTCCCTCTACGGCCAAAACGTTTTACTTTTTGGGGCCATCGAGACATTTCTTACGTTTTAGGTGCATCGGAACCGCCATGGAAACGTATCGCAATACGACGGGGATTTCAGGCCCGACAACGTGGCCTTCACGAGTTTTCCCGCCCGCTGTAAAATTTTACGCGAGCATTAGAGACCGAATTGAGGGAACTACACCATCGTGGGCCCTCGTTATCGCCCCCTTTCCTTTTGAGTGATTTTACTAAGGGGAGTCAAGACATAGGAACCCATGTCTTTAACTGCTTCCTTTAAAATTAAAGTAATCGGGACTATCCAATTCGATTTGACTTCAAACGTAGCTAAACCCAAAAACCCCGTCTACAGGGAGTGAAAGTTGGGTGTACATAAAACTCCGGTAGTCAGGAACGTTAGTGTATACTCCCTGCAAGGGATGCCGCGTGTGTTCGTTTTTTCCCGCCTCAGTACTGTATTATTCTCTGCTTTCCCGTTCAAGCCATACAGGATGCGGCAGATAAGGAGCATGTATCTTGGGATGACAACAACGTATATGTGAATTACTTAATAGTAAAGGTCTTTATCTTAACATAAAAGGGCAAAGGTTCGCTGCACAGCCTCCTGATGACGCTTACTGCAACAATGTAATTTTTGCTGTGAGACAGCAATACATGCATCATAGGGAGTTTTATTTACTCGACTGCAGGCATTGGTTGCCAGCTTGTATGTGTTGCCGGGCAGCTTTTTCGCGTTATTTTATTTTATATTGTTTCACCTCAGCTCCTCTCCTCTACGTCACACCAGCATGGGTGCAGTACACTCATCACCACCGCAGCATGGGTGCAGCACACTCCCCACCACAAGCATGGGTGCAGCACACTCATCACCACCGCAGCATGGGTGCAGCACACTCCCCACCACCAGCATGGGTGCAGCACACTCACCACCAACACCTCGGCAGACATCAGTGTTATACAGGCTGACGCAAAACATGTAATACCTCGTGACACGTATTGAGTTTTACGACCCGGAAGAACCCCTTTGTTCAGATTAATAGGTAAGATCACTTTATTTTTTTAAATGAACCTGTGACCCCCTTAACATTCAAATCACTGGCGTAACGGCCACCGACCACAACGTGCACTCCTCTTTAGAGCCTGATACGACTCTCTTCAGAGAGTACATTTACAGTAGCTCCAGTGTCCACAGCCAGGGAAAGGTTTTGATGGCTTACCTTCGTGGGTATTGCCATGGTGTTTGTTTGTTGGCAGGCAGCCATAATATTGTGGTAAATCGACAAATCCGCCGTGCCTGCGCGAGGAAAATCTCTCTCGCGGTTGTGTTGAGTTAACCTGGATGGTGCGTCGTGGCTCGCATGTCTTCCCCCGACGACTTACCTCTTCCAGCAGCCCACCTTTGCTCATTGTTTGCGCGAGCTTCTTTTATCTGGTAGCATCGGTCGGTACTGTGATTACCCGTACCGTGAATCGCGCAGAAGTAGGACTCCTTATCTATTCTGTGTTTTTGCTGCTGTCCCCTCCCCCGGAAGGAAAAGGAAGATTTACTCCTGGTTGAGGGACTCCCCTCGGAGCCGTGGGTGGCGTTTGTAGTTTCATTATCACCCACTGGCGATGCTTTCCGCATTTCGGCGCGCCTGCGAAGGCATTTCTTTACCGTATGTCCTACCTTGTTGCAGTAGGAACAAATGATTGCCTCTCTCACAGCTGCCACTGCATAAGAAGGCTGGGAGGGGCTATTTTCTGGTGTTGGAATAGGAGTATTTACTCCAGCAACTGCGGCTGTGAAAGCCGTAGAGTGTTCTGTCTCCATAAGCTTGCCGTCTAAGGCTGTTATGAAATCCACTAACTCGTCCTTAGGATGGAAGGGCAAAGAAATAGCTGCATGACGCACCTTCCCCTGGACATGTAGCATATAGAACAACAGTTCAAGAAATTTGAACATATTATCCATACTAATTTATGTTCCATTACACCAATGTGCCTCCTTTAGAACTTTGATG
This sequence comes from Chionoecetes opilio, assembly GCA_016584305.1. Classification (NCBI taxonomy): domain Eukaryota; kingdom Metazoa; phylum Arthropoda; class Malacostraca; order Decapoda; family Majidae; genus Chionoecetes; species Chionoecetes opilio. The sequence continues at coordinate 28,726 of JACEEZ010007503.1, forward strand.
CACCCCTCTGTTAACGTACTGGCCGCGATAGACCCATCCCATACAGTTTGCGACGGCAAATTTGTTATTATAGAGTCAGTCACATGACTTACTTGTTTCACTATGGTGGTTGCTGCTCCACCACTGAAAACTCTCAAGAAATTCTCCCTGAATTTGTCGTAATCTTGCCCAATCTTCCGGGCAGAAAGTGCTGTGCTCTGCATGAATTAATTGTTGAGCTCTCGATCCAGGTTGCAGTCTAGATCGAATGAAAGCAATTTTATCTGCTGGCCTGTAAACGTCTGAGTTACTCATTACATCCTCACATAGAGTGATAAATTGATGAGCACTATAATCTTCCTCATCTCCACTAAATGGTCGCACGGATGCCTCTGTGGGTAACACCTTAAATGAAGTAGGAAATACAGCCCCAGGGTTGGCTGGCACAGCCTGTGAGTGAGTTGTCATTGTATGAGTTGTATAGCAGCTGTTAGAGGAGTAAAGTTAATGGTAATAGTAGTACCAGTATTGGTAGTAGCAGTAGTAGTAGTAGTAGTAGTAGTAGTAGTAGTAGTAGCAGTAGTAGTAGTAGTAGTAGTAGTAGTAGTAGTAGTAGTAGTAGTAGTAGTAGTAGTAGTAGTAGTAGTAGTAGTAGTAGTAGTAGTAGTAGTACTAGTAGTAGTAGTAGTAGTAGTAGTAGCAGTAGTAGTAGTAGTAGTAGTAGTAGTAGTAGTAGTAGTAGTGGTAGCAGTAGTAGTAGTAGTAGTAGCAGTAGTAGTAGTAGTAGTAGTAGTGGTAGTAGCAGTAGTAGTAGTAGTCATCATCATCATCATCATTATCATCATCATCTTTATTGCATAACATACAAGGAGTTGTATATTACATATCACACACAAAAAATTATCATGTATTTAAATGAAGTGGAACTCCTCTCATATTTTCATGGCTCTGAACCCAAGTAATTCTTGCTAAAATTACATCCATACTATTATCTAAAAAAGTTATTTTATAAAATCGGAATAAAAAACTTTAAAAAGATTTAAAAGACATACCCTCAAAAAACAAAGGTTTGTTCAAAATATATACAGAATAATTTTTCTTGCTTAAAGATCTGAAATACCTAGTTTGAACTGTTGTTACATGATGTTTTAACAAAAGCATGTTATACTCTTTGACAATACTGTGATTACTGGTTAAAAATGGACATCCTAAAATTTTCTTAAGTGCATTTGCATAAGCTATCTCAAATGTTTTAAATATATAACTCGAGTTAATCTTACATAAATACCACATTTGAAGACCCTAGATAGGAATACACTATGACTTGAATAGAAAAAGTAATGCTTGTGAATTGATTCCTTTAAACTTACGCAAGACAGTGTTAAATTTACTGTAAAAACTTTGAAGCCTTTCCTCTACATCTATTTTATCACAAAAATTGAATGACATATAATGTCCTAAATACTTGTAATTTTCCACGATTTTATAGTGACTTATATATCCCTTCATCTTACATTTCTTCTTATTTACATCATGAAAGACCATACATTTAGATTTTGAATGATTTACCTTTAGTTTCAAACTTTTAATTTTACTTTCAAATACATCTAATAATGTTTCTAAGTTATTATGAGAGTCAGCAAGTAAAACTATGTCATCAGCATACGCTATAATATTCATTCTAAATGATCCATATTTACATCCAACGTCAAGGTTGGATATGTCCCTGAGAAGATCATCAATATATAATTTAAATAGTAATGGCGACAAAATTCCTCCTTGTCTTACACCAGTATTAATTTCTGTATAAGATCCTTGAAGACCATTCCATATAATTCTAGCACTCTGATTTCTCAAATAATTCATTAAAAATAAAGCAATGTCAGGAGAAATGTTCCTATCTAATAAAATATTACCTAAAATAAAATGATTTACCTTATCAAAAGCTTTGGACAAATCCATAAATGCTACAAATGCTCTATCATTATTTTTTGTATAAGAATGAACAGTTTCTTTTAGAAGGAAACAAGCATCATTGGGTGACATGTTTGCACAAAAACCCAACTGTTTATGGCTAAAATCAAGTTTTTCCTCTAAAATGTCCAATATGTGCATTTCAAATAATTTCAATATACATGATGACTGCATTACTGGTCGATAATTGTTTGAATCACCGATATTTCCCTTAGTATCTTTTATTATAGGATTTATATCACCCCTAAGCAAATGTGAAGGGATATAACAGTGGCTATAACATGCATTCATAAACACACAAATTTTTGCAAGTAATTGTTTGGAGGCATTCTGTAAGAGTAGAGAATGGATGCCATCCTGACCCACCCCTTTATTTAGTCTCTTTATGTAGTAATGTAATCTTTCAGCAGAAATAACAACATGAAATTTATTCCTCCTATTCCAAGTATCTTTCAGTTTATCAAGTAAACTTTGCTCTTCATTTGTGTACGAAACGTTCTCCTTATTAAAAAATTTGTAATGGAAACAATCAATAATCTTTTTAGGGTCATTTTCTCCATCGATTATATTTGAGGACTTTTATTAATTACTTTTCTTTTTAATTTCTTTCCAGAACGCTATCATATCCTTAGATTCATATTTTTGTTGTATAGATATCGATCTCTCAAGGATTTCATTTTTTCTACAATTAGAAAGTGCTTCTTTGAACAATTTTCTACTTGTTTTCATGTTTGTGAATTCAGCAGTATCTCTCGACTTTCCATTTAATAACCATACTTTATAATCATCCTTAAAGTTAGAATACAAATCCTTAACATTTCTGTTCCATCCTGGTACAACTTTAAACTTGTTTTTCTTAACAGCCGTTTTAGAAAAATTCATGGAAGAATTAAAAACAGCATTGATCAATTTCTCATACAAATCCTGGAGCTGCAACAGGTGGCCCTCATGCTGGCATCCAACACTACAACACATAGTGGCTTCATATGAAATGTTCTGAAGTTCATCATCAATATTCTTATTCATACATTCATATTCTTGAGAAGTGAGACTCCTCCAAGGTATATACTCAGCATGATTCTGCTGAACACTTTCTTTTATGTTAGACATAGACAGAGTCCTAGAAATGTGAATATTCCCTGAAATAGGTAAATTATCTGATCCAACAAAGTCATATAAAATCTCTATACTATTGAAATATATATATCATTACTATTTCTTCCTAATATATGATCTAACCATTTGCAATGTGAATCATTATATGGTACAAAAGTAAAACTATCGGGGTCAAGAATGTCAAAATCCAACACATGCAAGTTATTTCTACTACAAAAATGTATCAGGGTAGTCCACGCCTTTCCAGCAAAAGGGTCAGCATTAAAATCTCCTAAAATATAAAAAGAATCAAAATTTTCATTAGCTAAAATTCGTCCTAATGTGTGAAGTCGTTGTAGGTATTCATCCATGGTTTTTGCCTCCCACGTAACACTTTTTAAATAAACATTTATTAAAATAATTATAAAATTCCCAATCAATAATTTTAAAACAATGTAATCCTTATCACTCAATAATATTTGTACTTTCCACTTAACACTCTTTCTCCATAAGCATACTAATCCACCTTCACATCTCCCTGCATTGGAGACAAGACACTTCTCAGAGTAGATGGCAGGTACACCTACACCTTCATAACTTTCACTTATAAAATTAATATCACCCAGTCTATCATCCAATAAAAACGTTTCCTATAAAAATATAAAATCATAATTCTGAGCAGCAATTGAGCGAACTACATCAATATTTCTCTTTAAAGAGCAACAGTTGTAACTACAAACCTTTATATCCATCTTAGAAGAAGTATGTTCTAAAACAAAGCAGACAGTAAACTAATTCTCAGATCTCCCAGTATTTCTATTAAAATATTTATCAACAATAATATCTTCAGGCCATAAATCCGAGTTGAGGAGAGTTGCCCTGTCATTCAAGTTGATATTAACTTTAAAGGCAAAAAAATCCTTAGATAAAATTTATAATTGACGAACATTATATACAGAGACGTTAAAGGTATTCTTTATATACTCATGGACATCCTCCGCTGTAACATCATTGTCCAGCCTACCGATAAAGACGTCGACAGTCCTCTTTACAGCCTTCAGAGTGGCGTTACCTTCACGCCTGGCGCCCACCACTCTGCTCCGTTTTCTTCTATTATCCACAACGCTCCAATTTCTTCTCTGGTCCTGGTGAGGCGTCTGTCCTTCCTTATCCTCCTGTAATGATGGTTGTCCCTCCTGCTGTTGTCGTGATAACCTTGGTGATGGTAGAGTATTTCTCCCGCGATGTACTGCTTCACCGTGGTTATGATGATTTCTCAGTTTCGGTATAGCACCTTTACTCCTCGTATCAGTGCTACTCGCACCAACTACCGACTCTTCGTTTTCCTTGTTAGGTGTTTTGACAACTGCTTCAGCGTAGGTGTTCGGTGATTTGTTTATGTGGTTCATTTCGTGTGGATCCTCTCTAATTGGTGACTCATTAGATTCAGATGCTCTTGTAAATGAAACTATATCATTCACCGTCTTGGGTGGGTAAGCTTGTATATTTTGGGATGCTTCTTGCAAGCCATCTACAGCATTGCCGAATTTCTTATTAAGATCTAGAACATCAGTCCTCAATGTTCTCACAGTGTCAGCAGTAATCCTCAATGTTCTCACAGTGTCAGCAGTAATCCTCAATGTTCTCACAGTGTCAGCAGTAATCCTCAATGTTCTCACAGTGTCAGCAGTAATACTCAATGTTCTCACAGTGTCAGCAGTAATCCTCAATGTTCTCACAGTGTCAGCAGTAATCCTCAATGTTCTCACAGTGTCAGCAGTAATCCTCAATGTTCTCACAGTGTCAGCAGTAATCCTCAATGTTCTCACAGTGTCAGCAGTAATCCTCAATGTTCTCACAGTGTCAGCAGTAATCCTCAATGTTCTCACAGTGACAGCAGTAATCCTCAATGTTCTCACAGTGTCAGCAGTAATCCTCAATGTTCTCACAGTGTCAGCAGTAATCCTCAATGTTCTCACAGTGTCAGCAGTAATCCTCAATGTTCTCACAGTGTCAGCAGTAATCCTCAATGTTCTCACAGTGTCAGCAGTAATCCTCAATGTTCTCACAGTGTCAGCAGTAATCCTCAATGTTCTCACAGTGTCAGCAGTAATCCTCAATGTTCTCACAGTGTCAGCAGTAATCCTCAATGTTCTCACAGTGTCAGCAGTAATCCTCAATGTTCTCACAGTGTCAGCAGTAATCCTCAATGTTCTCACAGTGTCAGCAGTAATCCTCAATGTTCTCACAGTGTCAGCAGTGTTACTTACTTCTGATTTGATGTCCAGAATTTTAGGCAACAATTCATTTATTTTCTTTACCTCTTCAGTAGTAATAGTAGTAGTAGTAGTAGTAGTAGTAGTAGTAGTAGTATAGTAGTAGTAGTAGTAGTAGTAGTAGTAGTAGTAGTAGTAGTAGTAGTAGTAGTAGTAGTAGTAGTAGTAGTAGTAGTAGTAGTAGTAGTAGTAGTAGTAGTAGTAGTAGTAGTAGTAGTAGTAGTGTATAGTGTGTATCAGGCACGACGAGGTGAGGGACCTGACAGCCAGCATGCTCAAGGAGGTGTGCCACGACGTCTCCACCGAGCCAACCCTTCTGCCTCTAGATGGGGAACTCCTGCGGTACAGGACAGCCAATACCGCCCCTGAGGCTCGCGTGGACATCTGTGCTCGGGGATTCTGGACCAGAGGGCAGCGGACCTTTTTGGACATCCGGGTCTTCGACCCGATGGCCGCCTCCCATCGTGAGCTCTCCCTCGAGGCTGTCCACCACAGGAACGAGCTGGAGAAGATAAGGGCCTATGGCGATAGGATCCTGCAAGTCGACCATGGTACCTTCACGCCCCTGGTCTTCACCACATCTGGCGGCATGGCCCCCAAGGCTAGGAGCTTCTACTCAAGACTAGCTGACTTGATGTCAGTAAAGAAGCACCAGCCAAGGAGCTCCGTCGCCGCCTGGATGAGGTGTCGCCTCTCCTTCTCCCTGCTCCGGTCTGCCCTCCTGTGTCTCAGGGGTACGAGATACTCCACTCCCTCTAACACGGACATAGGTGACCTCGATTGCGAGGCCACATTGGTAGAGAGTGGGATAAGGGTGGATAGGTTAGGAATAGAGTAGGTTTGTAAATTTAGGGGTAGTTAGTTAGTAAATGTATGTATTTTTAGGGGTAGTTGTAAGGTTGGATGCCACAGTCAATAGCGAGGTGGGGCTATGGCGTACCCGCTGCAAATAAAGAGGCGGTGGAGGTATATTTTAGTAGTAGTAGTAGAAAAAAAAAAAGTAGTAGTAGTAGTAGTAGTAGTAGTAGCAGTAGTAGTAGCAGTAGTATTAGTATTATTATTATTATTATTATTAGTAGTAGTAGTAGTAGTAGTAGTAGTAGCAGTCATAGTGGAATGCTGCTTATCGCTCCTCAGTGTAGGTTTATTGAAGTCTGGGGTTAAATTATCTACGTTTTCTTTTGTCTGTTCCGCCGATGCAGCAAGAATCCCCTTTACTGGAGATAAAAACACATTACTAAGCCCTTCTAACTCTTCCCTAACCTTAGACATTATATGAGACAATTTCAAGTTTCATGAGACAAGTTATTTTTTCTTCTACAAATTGAAGTATATTCCTTTATATCTGTAGCTAAATAGATTTTGATATTTGCTACAACTACATTTTATAAAATTAATAGCTAAATGTATGTATTTTTCATGAAATCTAGGTATCAAATTTATTCATAAACACAACGTTTTTACAAATGTTTTAATGTATTTTTGAAGGGCAAAAAAATGTCGAAAATTGACATTATTCAGCCCTTTTTTGATAGCGAAATAAAAAATGTGGTATTAGAGTTGTTTTCTTTAGGAAATGCTACTTTTAACTACTGTAATCCTTAAAAGGAGTTTGAGGAAATTTATTGTGACATAATTGTATATTACAAGTGTTTTTCATAGTTTCTTGTTAATTGTTGTGTTATATCATAAATAGCGGGAATTTTCCTTATTATAATGCTTTATACCCTCAAAATATGTAGTTTTCAATAATTTTAGCTAGTTATCGGTGATATACTGCTTTTTTTCTACAAATTGAAGTATACAAGCCTATTTTTAGAATAATTTGCACCTATAAGTAGCTTACATTACATTAAGCTAATAAATAGAGGAGTAAGAGGTTATTTATTGTGATATAACGGTATAGTGCAGGCGTTTTTCATAGTTTTTTGTAAACTGTAGTGTTAATGTATATATACAGGTAGTTTTACTTATTATATTGCTATTTACCCAAAAATGTAGTGTTTTCAATGATTTTAGCTAGTTATCAGCGAAGAGTTGTTTTTTCTCACATCTCACATCTCATCTCTTGCTAAAACAGCTTCTAGGAAGTTAGGTGTCCTGTGGCGTCTGCGTCCTTTTTTCTCTCTCTCCCAATTGCTTGCTCTCTACAGGGGCCTTATCCGCCCATGTATGGAGTATGTCTCACATGTTTGGGGAGGATCCACTCATATAGCTCTCCAGGCTGCTCTCCTAAACAGGGTTGAGTCAAAAGCTTTTCGTCTAATCAACTCCTCTCCTCTGACTGACTGTCTTCAATATTTAAATCACCGCCGCAATGTTGCTTCTCTTGCTCTCTTTTACCGTAATTTTCATGCTCACTGCTCTTCTGAACTTGCTAACTGCATGCCTCCCCCCCTCCCACGGCCTCGTTGCACAAGACATTCAACTCATTCTCATCCCTATTCTGTCCATCTTCCTAATGCAAGAGTTAATCAATATCTTTACTCTTTCATCCCTTTCACTGGTAAACTCTGGAACTCTCTTCCTGTTGCTATTTTTCCACTTTCCTATGACTTAAATCTTTTCAAAAGAAGAGTAACAAGACACCTGCCAACCTAAATTGGTTCACCCGTCTTTATAATTTTATACTCCTACTCCCTTCTTTATAAGGACTGGCAACTAAGCGGGCTTTGTGTTACCCATTTTTGTTGTGCCCTTGACTAGTTCCTTGTGATGTAAAAAAAAAAAAAAAAAAATAATGCAAGCGTTTATCATAGTTTCTTGTAGATTGTAGGGTTATTGTATATATACAAGTAGTTTTACTTATTATATTGCTATATACCGATATAATGAAGTGTTTTCAATGATTTTATCTAGTTATAAGTGAAGAGTTTATTTTTTTTCTACAAATTGAAGTATATTCCCCTATATATGTAGCTAAATAGCTTTTGATATTTCCTACAACTATATTTTACAAAATAAATAGCTAAAAATATGTATTTTTCATGAAATATAAGTATCAATTTTACTCGTATAAACAACGTTTTTTCATGTGTTTAAATGTATTTTTGCAAGGAAAAAAAATGTCGAAAATTGACATTATTCAGCCCTTTTTTTGATAGAGAAATTCAAAATGTGGTATTATAGTTGTTTTCGTTAGGAAATGCTATTCGAAACTACTATAAGCAGATAAAATTAATTTGAGGCTATTTACTGTGATACAATTGTGTATTACAAGTGTTTTTCATAGTTTCTTGTAAATTGTAGTGTGATATCATAAATAAAAGGAATTTTCCCTATTAAAATGCTTTATACGCTCAAAATTTGTTGTTTGTAATGATTGTAGCTAGTTATCGGTGATATATAGCTTTTTTCCTACAAATTGATTTATACAATGCTATTTCTAGATTAATTTGAACCTATAAGTAGCTTACTTTACATTAAGCTAATAAATAGAGGAGTAAGAAGTTATTTATTGTGATATAATGGTATATTGGAAGCGTTTTTCATAGTTTCTTGTAAACTGTAGTGTTATTGTATATATATAAGAGGGTTACTTATCTTATTGCTATATATCCATAAAATGTAGTGTTTTCAATGATTTACTTAGTTATTAGTATAGAGTAGTTATTTACTACAAATTTAGGTATATTCCTCTATATCTGTAGCTAAATAGCTTTTGATATTTGCTACAACTACATTTTTCAAAATTAATAGCTGAAAATATGTATTTTTCATGAAATATATGTATCAAATTTATTCCAAAAAACAACGTTTTTTCAAGTGTTTTAATGTATTTTTGAAGGGCAAAGAAATGTCGAAAATTGACATTCTTCCGCCCTTTTTTTTATAGAAATATAAAAAATGTAGAATATAGTTGTTTTTGTTAGAAAATGCTATTTTAAACAACTATAAGCTTATAAAAGGAATTTGAGGCTATTTACTGTGATACAATTGTATATTACAAGTGTTTTTCATAGTTTCTGGTAAATTGTAGTGTTATATCATAAATAAAAGGAGTTTTCCTTATTATAATGCTTTATACCCTCAAAATGTGTTGTTTTCAATGATTTTAGCTAGTTATCGGTGATATATAGCTGTTTTCCTACAAATTGAAGTATACAATCCTTTTTTTAGATTAATTTGCACCCATAAGTAGCTTACATTACATTAAGCTAATAAAGAGAGGAGTACGAGGTTATTTAATGTGAAATAATGGTATATTGCAAGCGTTTTTCATAGTTTCTTGTAAACTGTAGTGTTATTGTATTATATACAATTAGGGTTACATATTATTTAGCTTTATCCTCTTAAAATGTGTTGTTTTAAATGATTTTAGCTAGTTATCGGTGAAATACAGCTTTTTTCCTTCAAAGTGATGTATACAAGTCTTTCTTTAGACTAATTTGCACCTATAAGTAGCTTACATTACATTAAGGTCATAAATAGAGGAGTAAGAGGTTATTTATTGTTATATAACGACATATTGCAAGCGTTTTTCATAGTCTCTTGTTAACTCTAGTGTTATTGTTTATATACAAGTAGTTATACTTATTATATTGCTAGTAACCCATAAAATGTAGTGTTTTTAATTATTTGAGCTAGTTATCAGTGAAGAGTTGTTATTTACTACAAATTGAAGTATATTCCGCTATGTCTGTAGCTAAATAGCTTTTGATATTTGCTACAGCTTCATTTTACAAAATTTATAGCTAAAAATATGTATTTTTCATGAAATTTAGGTATCAAATTTATTCATAAAAACAACGTTTTTTCAAGTGTTTTAATGTATTTTTGTATTGCAAAAGAATGTCGAAAATTGACATTATTCAGCCCTTTTTTTGAAAGATAAAATAAAAAATGTGGAATATAGTTGTTTTTCGTTAGGAAATGCTATTTTAAACTACTGTAAGCATAAAAAACAAGTTTGAAGCTATTTATTGTGATACAATTGTATATTACAAGTGTTTTTCACAGTTCCTTGTAAATTGTAGTGTTATATCATAAATAAAAGGAGTTTTCCTTATTATATTGCTTTATACCCTTAAAATGTGTTGTTTTCAATGATTTTAGCTAGTTATCGGTGAAATATAGCTTTTTTCCTATAAATAGAAGTATACAAGCCTTTTTTTAGATTAGTTTGCACCTATAAGTAGCTTTTATTACATTAAGCTATTAAATAGAAGAGTAAGAGGTTATTTATTGTGATATAACGGTATATTGCAAGCGTTTTTCATAGTTTCTTGTAAACAGTAACGTTATTGTATATATACAAGTAGTTTTACTTATCATATTGCTATAAACCCATAAAATGTTGTGTTTTCAATGATTTTAGCTAGTTATCGGTGATATATAGCTGTTTTCCTACAAATTGAAGTATATTTCTTTACATCTGTAGCTAAATAGCTTTTGATATTTGCTATATATACATTTATCAGAATTAATAGCTAAAATAATGTATTTTTCATGAAATTTAGGTACAAATTTTACTCCTAAAAACTAAACATTTTCAAGTGTTTTAATGTATTTTTGAAAGGCGAAAAAATGTCGAAAATTGACATTATTCAGCTTTTTTTTTTATAGAGAAATTCAAAATGTGGTATTATAGTTGTTTTCGTAAAAAAAAGCTATTTTAAACTACTGTAAGCTTATAAAAGGAGTTTGAGGCTATTTATTGTGATAAATTGTATATTACATGTGTTTTTCATAGATTCTTGTAAATTGTAGTGTTATATCATAAATAAAAGGGATTTTCCTTATTTCAATGCTTTACACCCTCAAAATGTGTTGTGCAGACAGACAGACAAACAGGCAGACACACAAAAAGACAGACACACGCAGCTCTTTTGGTTAGAAGGATTTCAACACAGATCAACATAAACTGTCTTTGGGGAGGCGGTAGCAGAGTGGTTAGCGTCACAGAGTGGCGTTCTCGAAGACCCAAGTTCGATCCCGAGTGAGAACCATAAATCCACTTAAAATCTTTCTGCACCGTCGAGTGGCCTAAGAACACCCACATGCTGCCCATTCACTCTACTCTACCTTCAATTGCGAGTGCATCGGAGGACACAGGGGGGCGGGCGGCATGAGCCTCTAATCACAGGTGTCACTATAACAATCCTGCCTGCGCCACAACGGGCGCAGTTTTTAAAACAACAAGCTTTTCTTCTCATCAACTCCTCTCCTCTGACTGACTGTCTTCAATCTTTAAATCACCGCCGCAAGGTTGCTTCCCTTGCTCTCTTCTACCGTTATTTTCATGCTCACTGCTCATCTGAACTTGCTAACTGCATGCCTCCCCCAATCCCGCGGCCTCGCTGCACAAGACTTTCTACTCATTCTCATCCCTATTCTGTCCATCTTCCTAATGCAAGAGTTAATCAGTATCTTTACTCTTTCATCCATTTCACTGGTAAACTCTGAAACTCTCTTCCTGTTTCTATTTTTCCACTTTCCTATGACTTAAATCTTTTCAAAACAAGAGTAACAAGACACCTCCCGAACTAAATTGGCCTACCCCTCTGTTTTTATTTTATTCTCTTACTTTCTAATTTATAGGGATTGGCAACTCAGCGGGCTTTGTGTTACCCATTATTGTTGTGCCCTTGGCCAGTTCCTTGCGATGAAAAAAAAAAAAAAAAAAAAAAAAATGATAATAATAATAAATAAATAAATAAATAAATAAATAAAAAAAATAAAAAATGCTAATAAATAGAGGATTGACAGGTTATTTATTGTGATATAACGGTATATTGCATCTATTTTTCATAATTTCTTCTAAACTCTAGCGTTATTGTATATATACAAGTAGGGTTACTTATTATATTGCTATATATCCATAAAATGTAGTGTTTTCAATGGTTTAAATAGTTATCAGTGAAGAGGTTTTTTTTCTCGACAAATTGAAGTATATTCCTCTATATCTGTAGCTAAATAGCTTTTGGTATTTGTTACAAATAAATTTACAAAATTAATACTTAAAAATATGTATTTATCATGAATTTTATGTATCAATATTATTCTTAAAAACAACGTTTTTCTACTGTTTTATTGTATTTTTGAAGTGCAAAAAATGTCGATAATTGACATTATTCAGCCCTTTTTTTGAAAGAGAAATAAAAAATGTGGAATATAGTTGTTTTCGTTAGGAAATGCTATTTTAAACTACTGTAATGTTAAAAAAAAAAAATTGGCAATTTATTGTGATACAATTGTATATTACAAGTGTGTTTCAAAGTTTCTGGCAAATTGTTGTGTTATATCATAAATAAAAGAGTTTTGCTTATTAGAATGCTTTATACCCTCAAAATGTGTTGTTTTCAATAAGTTTAGCTAGTTATCGGTGAAATGTAGCTTTTTTCCTACAAATAGAAGTATACAAGGCTTTTTTTAGATTAATTTGCACCTATAAGTAGCTTACATTACAATAAGCTAATAAATAGTGGAGTAAGAGGTTATTTATTGTGATATAACGGTTTATTGCAAGCGTTTTTCATAGTTTCTTGTAAACTGTAGTGTTATTGTATATATACAAGTAGGGTTACTTATTATATTGCAATGAAATGAATAAAAACAATAAAATGTAGTGTTTTCAATGATTTTATCTAGTTATCAGTGAAGAGCTGTTTTTTACTACAAATTGAAGTATATTCCTCTATATCTGTAGCTAAATAGCTTTTGATATTTGCTACAACTACATTTTACAAAACTAATAGCTAAAAATATGTATTTTTCATAAAATTTAAGTATCATTTTTATTCATATAAACAACGTTTTACTTAAATATACGGAATATACTTCAATTTGTAGAAAAAAAACCTCTTCACTGATAAGTATCTAAAATCATTTAAAACAACACATTTTAACGGTATATAGCAATATGATAAGTAACTCTACTTGTGTATATACAATAACACTACAGTTTAAAAGAAACTATGAAAAACGCTTGCAATATACCGTTATATCACATTAAATAGCCTCGTACTCCTCTGTTTATGAACTTAATGAAATGTAACCTACTTGTAGGTGCAAATTATTCAAAAAAATGGAATGTATACTTCAATTTGTAGGAAAACAGCTATATATCACCGATAACTAGCTAAAATCATTGAAAAGAACACATTTTGAGGGTATAAAACATTATCATAAGGTAAATTCCCGCTATTTATGATATAACACTACAATTTACAAGAAACTATGAAAAACACTTGTGATATACAATAGTATCACAATATAGAGCCTCAAACTCCTTTTATAAGCTTACAGCAGTTTAAAATTACATTTTCTATCGAAAACAACTATAATACCACATTTTGAATTTCTCTATCGAAAAAGGGGCTGAATAATGTCAATTTTCGACATATTTTAGCATTTTGAATTTCTCATTCAAAAAAAGGGCTGAATAATGTCAATTTTCGACATTTTTTATCCATTCAAAAATACATTAAAACACTTGCAAAAACGTTAATACATTATACATACATTAATACATTAATACATTAAACAAATACATTAATTTCAAGAAAAATACATATTTTAAGCTCAAAACATTATAAAAAATGGTTGTGTAAAAGTGCTGGATAATGTCAAATTTCGACATTTTTGAGCTTATCAAAAATACAATAAAATACTTGAAAAAACATTGTTTTTAAGATTAAAATTGATACCTAAATTTCATGAAAAATACATATTTTTTGCTATTAATTTTGTAAAATATAGTTGTAGCAAATATCAAAAGCTATTTAGGTACAGATATAAAGAAATATACTTCAATTTGTAGAAGAAAAAACAACTCTTCACTGACAACTAGCTAAAATCATTGAAAACACGACATTTTATGGGTTTATGGCAATATGATAAGTAAAACAGCTTGTATAAATACAATAACGCTACAGTTTACAAGAAACTATGAAAAACGCTTGCAATATACCGTTATATCACAATAAATAACCTCTTACTCTTCTATTTAATAGCTTAATGTAATATAAGCTACTTATAGGTGCAAATTATTCTAAAAAGAGGATTGTATACTTCAATTTGTAGGAAAACAGCTATATATCACCGATAACTAGCTAAAATCATTGAAAAGAACACATTTTGAGGGTATAAAGCATTATCATAAGGTAAATTCCCGGTATTTATGATATAACACTACAAATTAGAAGAAACTATGAAAAACACTTGTATTATACAAAGGTATCACAATATAGAGCCTCAAACTCCTTTTATAAGCTTACAGTAGTTTAAAATAGTATTTTCTAGCGAAAACAACTATAATACCACATTTTGAATTTCTCTATCAAAAAAGGGGCTGAATAATGTCAATTTTCGACATTTTTTAGCCCTTCAAAAATTTCTTAAAACACTTGAAAAATTATTGTTTTTAAGATTAAAATTGATACATAAATTTCATGAAAAATACATATTTTAAGTTCATAATATTGTAAAATATAATTGTGTAAAAATGCTGAATAATGTCAATTTCGACATTTTTTAGACTTTCATAAATACATTAAAATACTTGAAAAAACGTTGTTTTTAAGATTAAAATTGATACCTAAATTTCATGAAAAATAAATATTTTTAGCTCATAACATTGTAAAATATAGTTGTGTAAAGGTGCTGAGTAATGTCAAATTTCGACATTTTTTAGCCTTTCGAAAATACGATAAAATACTTGAAAAACATTGTTTTTAAGATTAAAATTGATATCTAAATTTCATGAAAAACACATATTTTTAGCTATTAATTTTGTAAAATATAGTTGTAGCAAATATCAAAAGCTATTTAGCTACAGATATAAAGAAATATTCTTCCATTTGTAGAAAAAAACAACTCTTCACTGATAACTAGCTAAAATCATTGAAAACACTACATTTTATGGGTTTATAGCAATATGATAAGTAAAACTACTTGTATATATACAATAACGCTACAGTTTACAAGAAACTATGAAAAACGCTTGCAATATACCGTTATATCACAATAAATAACCTATTACTCTTCTATTTATTAGCTTAATGTAATATAAGCCACTTATAGGTGCAAATTATTCTAACAAAAAGGATTGTATACTTCAATTTGTAGGAAAACAGCTATATATCACCGATAACTAGCTAAAATCATTAAAAAGAACACATTTTGAGGGTATAAAGCATTATCATAAGGTAAATTCCTTCTATTAATGATATAACACTACAATTAACAAGAAACTATTAAAAACACGTGTAATATACAATTGTATCACAATATAGAGTCTCAAACTCCTATTATAAGCTTACAGTAGTTTAAAATAGCAATTTATAACGAAAACAACTATAATACCACATTTTGAATTTCTCTATCAAAAAAAGGGCTCAATAATGTCAATTTTCGACATTTTTTAGCCCTTCAAAAATACATTAAAACACTTGAAAAAACGTTGTTTTTAGGATTAAAATGATACATAAATTTCATGAAAAATACATATTTTAAGCTCATAATATTGTAAATTATAGTTGTGTAAAAGTGCTGAATAATGTCAGATTTCGACATTTTTTAGGCTTTCAAAAATACATTAAAATACTTGAGAAAACGTTGTTTTTAAGATTAAAATTGATACCTAAATTTCAAGAAAAATACATATTTTTAGCTCAAAACATTGTAAAATATAGTTGTGTAAAAGTGCTGCATAATGTCAAATTTCGACATTTTTTACCTTTTCAAAAATAAATTAAAATACTTGAAAAAACGTGTTTTTTAAGATTAAAATTGATAACTAAATTTCATGAAAAATACATATTATTAGCTATTAATTTTGTAAAATATAGTTGTAGCAAATATCAAAAGCTATTTAGCTACAGATATAAAGAAATATACTTCAATTTGTAGGAAAAAAAAACTATTCACTGATAACTAGTTTAACTGAAATCAATCATTGAAAACACTACATTTTATGGGTTTATAGCAATATGATAAGTAAAACTACTTGTATATATACAATAACGCTACAGTTTACAAGAAACTATGAAAAACGCTTGCAATATACCGTTATATCACAATAAATAACCTATTACTCTTCTATTTAATAGCTTAATGTAATGTAAGCTACTTATACGTGCAAATTATTCTAAAAAGAGGATTTTATAGTTCAATTTGTAGGAGTCAGCTATATATCACCGATAACTAGCTAATATCATTGAAAACACTACATTTTATGAGTTTATAGCAATATGATAAGTAAAACTACTTGTATATATACAATAACGCTACAGTTTACAAGAAACTATGAAAACCGCTTGCAATATACAGTTATATCACAATAAATAAACTCTTACTCTTCTATTTAATAGCTTAATGTAATGTAAGCTACTTATAGGTGCAAATTATTCTAAAAAAAGGATTGTATACTTACATTTGTAGAAAAACACCTATATATCACCGATAACTAGCTAAAATCATTGAAAAGAACACATTTTGAGGGTATAAAGCATTATCATTAGGTAAATTCCTTCTATTAATGATATAACACTACAATTAACAAGAAACTATGAAAAACACGTATAATATACAATTGAATCACAATATAGAGTCTCAAACTCCTATTATAAGCTTACAGTAGTTTAAAATAGCAATTTCTAACGAAAACAACTATAATACCACATTTTGAATTTCTCTATCAAAAAAAGGGCTGAATAATGTCAATTTTCTCCATTTTTTAGCCCTTCAAAAATACATCAAAACACTTGAAAAAACGTTATTTTTTAGAATAAAATTAATACATAAATTTCATGAAAAATACATATTTTAAGCCCATAATATTGAAAAATATAGTTGTGCAAAAGTGCTTATTAATATCAAATTTCGACATTTTTTTAGCCTTTCAAAAATTCATTAAAATACTTGATAAAACGTTGTTTTTAAGATTAAAATTGATACTTAAATTTCATGAAAAATACATATTTTTAGCTCATAACATTGTATTATATAGTTGTGTAAAATTACTGAATAATGTCTAATTTCGATATTTTTTAGACCTTCAAAAATACATTAAAATACTTGGAAAAAACTTTTTAAAATTAAAATTGATATCTAGATTTCATGAAAAATACATATTTTTAGCTGTTAATTTTGTAAAATATAGTGGTTAGCAAATATCAAAACCTATTTAGCTACAGATATAAAGAAATATACTTCAATTTGTAGAAAAAAAACAGCTCTTCACTGATAACTAGCTAAAATCATTGAAAACACTACATTTTATGGGTTTATAGCAATATTAACAGTAAAACTACTTGTACAATAACCCTACAGTTTACAAGAAACTATGAAAAACGCTTGCAATATACCGTTAGATCACAATAAATAGCCTCTTACTATTCTTTTTAATAGCTTAATGTAATGTAAGCTACTTATAGGTGCAAATTATTCTAAAAAGAGGATTTTATATTTCAATTTGTAGGAAAATAGCTATATATCTCCGATAACTAGCTAATATCATTGAAAACATTACATTTTATGGGTTTATAGCAATATGATAAGTAAAACTACTTGTATATATACAATAACGCTACAGTTTACAAGAATATATGAAAAACGCTTGCAATATACAGTTATATCACAATAAATAACCTCTTACTCTTCTATTTATTAGCTTAAAGTAATGTAAGCTATTTATAGGTGCAAATTATTCTAAAAAAAGGATTGTATACTTCAATTTGTAGGAAAACAGCTATATATCACCGATAACTAGCTAAAATCAATGAAAAGAACACATTTTGAGGTTATAAAGCATTATCATAAGGTAAATTCCTTCTCTTAATTAATTAATTCTCTTAATTAATTCTTTAACACTACAATTAACAAGAAACTATGAAAAACACGTATAATATACAATCGTATCACAATATAGAGTCTCAACCTCCTATTATAAGCTTACAGTAGTTTAAAATAGCAATTTCTAACGAAAACAACTATAATACCACATTTTGAATTTCTCTATCAAAATAAGGGCTGAATAATGTCAATTTTCGACATTTTTTAGCCCTTCATAAATCCATTAAAACACTTGAAAAAACGTTGTTTTTAAGAATAAAATTGATACATAAATTTCATGAAAAATACATATTTTAAGCTCATAATACTGTAAAATATAGTTGTGTAAAAGTATTTAAGGATATCAAATTTCGACATTTTTTTAGGCTTTCAAAAATTCATTAAAATACTTGAAAAAACGTTGTTTTTAGGATTATAATTGATACTTAAATTTCATGGAAAATACATATTTTTAGCTCATAACATTGTAAAATATAGTTGTGTAAAAGTTCTCTATAATGTCAAATTTCGACATTTTTTAGCATTTCAAAAATACATTAAAATACTTGAAAAAATATATTATTTTTAAGATTAAAATTGATTCTAAATTTCATGAAAAATACATATTTTTACCTATAAATTTTGAAAAATATAGTTGTAGCAAATATCAAAAGCTATTTAGCTACAGATATAAAGAAATATACTTCAATTTGTAGAAAAAAACCACTCTTCACTGATAACTAGAATATCATTGAAAACACTACATTTTATGGGTTTATAGCAATATGATGAGTAAAACTACTTGTATATATACAATAACGCTACAGTTTACAAGAAGCTATGAAAAACGCTTGCAATATACCGTTATATTACAATAAATAACCTCTTACTCTTCTATTTAATAGCTTAATGTAATGTAAGCTACTTATAGGTGCAAATTATTCTAAAAAGAGGATTTTATACTTCAATTTGTAGGAAAACAGCTATATATCACCGAAGTCTAGCTAATGTCATTGAAAACACTACATTTTATGGGATTATAGCAGTATGATAAGTAAAACTACTTGTATATATACAATAACGCTACAGTTTACAAGAAACTATGAAAAAAGCTTGCAATATACCGTTATATCACAATAAATAACCTCTTACTCTTCTATTTAATAGCTTAATGTAATGTAAGCTACTTATAGGTGCAAATTATTCTAAAAAAGGATTGTTTACATCAATTTGTAGGAAAACAGCTATATATCGCCGATAACTAGCTAAAATCATTGAAAAGAACATATTTTGAGGGTACAAAGCATTATCATAAGGTAAATTCCTTCTATTAATGATATAACACTACAATTAACAAGAAACCATGAAAAACACGTGTAATATACAATTGTATCACAATATAGAGTCTCAAATTCCTATTATAAGCTTACAGTAGTTTAAAATAGCAATTTCTAACGAAAACAACTATAATACCACATTTTGATACTCGCTATCAAAAAAAGGGCTGAATAATGTCAATTTTCGACATTTTTTAGCCCTTCAAAAATACATTAAAACACTTGAAAAAACGTTGTTCTTAGGAATAAAATTGATACATAAATTTCATGAAAACTACATATTTTAATCTCATAATATTGTAATATATAGTTGTTTAAAAGTGCTGAATAATGTCAAATTTCGATATTTTTTAGTCCTTCTAAAATACATTATAATACTTGAAAAATGTTGTTTTTAAGATTAAAATTGATACCTAAATTTAATGAAAAAAACATATTTTTAGCTCCTAACATTGTAAAATATAGTTGTGTAAAAGTGCTGAATAATGTCAAATTTCGACATTTTTTTAGACTTGCATAAATCCATTAAAATACTTGAAATAGCATTGTTTTTAAGATTAAAATTGATATCTATATTTCATGAAAAATACATATTTTTTGTTATTAATTTTGTAAAATATAGTTGTAGCAAATATCAAAAGCTATTTAGCTACAGATATAAAGAAATATACTTCAATTTGTAGGAAAAAAAAACTCTTCACTGATAACTAGCTAAAATCATTGAAAACACTACATTTTATGGGTTTATAGCAATATCATAAGTAAAACTACTTAACGCTACAGTTACAATAACGCTACAGTTTACAAGAAACTATGAAAAACGCTTGCAATACACCGTTATATGACAATAAAAAACCTCTTACTCTTCTATTTAATAGCTTAATGTAATGTAAGCTACTTATAAGGGCAAATTATTCTAAAAGGAGTATTTTATACTTCAAATCGTAGGAAAACTGCTATATATCACCGATAACTAGCTAATATCATTGAAAACACTACGTTTTATGGGTTTATAGCAATATGATAAGTAAAACAACTTGTATATATACAATAACGCTACAGTTTACAAGAAACTATGAAAAACGCTTGCAATATACCGTTATATCACAATAAATAAACTCTTACTCTTCCATTTATTAGCTTAATGTAATGTAAGCTACTTATAGGTGCAAATTATTCTAAAAAAAGGATTGTATACTTCAATTTTTAGGAACACAGCTGTATATCACCGATAACTAGCTAAAATCATTAAAAAGAACACATTTTGAGGGTATAAAGCATTATCACAAGGTAAATTCCTTCTATTAATGTTATAACACTACAATTAACAAGAAACTATGAAAAACACGTATAATATACAATTGTATCACAATATAGAGTCTCAAACTCCTATTATAAGCTTACAGTAGTTTAAAATAGCAATTTCTAGCGAAAACAACAATAATACCACATTTTGAATTTCTCTATCAAAAAAAGGGCTGAATAATGTCAATTTTCTCCATTTTTTAGCCCTTCAAAAATACATCAAAACACTTGAAAAAACGTTATTTTTTAGAATAAAATTAATACATAAATTTCATGAAAAATACATATTTTAAGCCCATAATATTGAAAAATATAGTTGTGCAAAAGTGCTTATTAATATCAAATTTCGACATTTTTTTAGCCTTTCAAAAATTCATTAAAATACTTGATAAAACGTTGTTTTTAAGATTAAAATTGATACTTAAATTTCATGAAAAATACATATTTTTAGCTCATAACATTGTATTATATAGTTGTGTAAAAGTACTGAATAATGTCTAATTTCGATATTTTTTAGACCTTCAAAAATACATTAAAATACTTGGAAAAAACTTTTTAAAATTAAAATTGATATCTAGATTTCATGAAAAATACATATTTTTAGCTGTTAATTTTGTAAAATATAGTGGTTAGCAAATATCAAAACCTATTTAGCTACAGATATAAAGAAATATACTTCAATTTGTAGAAAAAAACAGCTCTTCACTGATAACTAGCTAAAATCATTGAAAACACTACATTTTATGGGTTTATAGCAATATTAACAGTAAAACTACTTGTACAATAACCCTACAGTTTACAAGAAACTATGAAAAACGCTTGCAATATACCGTTAGATCACAATAAATAGCCTCTTACTATTCTTTTTAATAGCTTAATGTAATGTAAGCTACTTATAGGTGCAAATTATTCTAAAAAGAGGATTTTATATTTCAATTTGTAGGAAAATAGCTATATATCTCCGATAACTAGCTAATATCATTGAAAACATTACATTTTATGGGTTTATAGCAATATGATAAGTAAAACTACTTGTATATATACAATAACGCTACAGTTTACAAGAATATATGAAAAACGCTTGCAATATACAGTTATATCACAATAAATAACCTCTTACTCTTCTATTTATTAGCTTAAAGTAATGTAAGCTATTTATAGGTGCAAATTATTCTAAAAAAAGGATTGTATACTTCAATTTGTAGGAAAACAGCTATATATCACCGATAACTAGCTAAAATCAATGAAAAGAACACATTTTGAGGTTATAAAGCATTATCATAAGGTAAATTCCTTCTCTTAATTAATTAATTCTCTTAATTAATTCTTTAACACTACAATTAACAAGAAACTATGAAAAACACGTATAATATACAATCGTATCACAATATAGAGTCTCAACCTCCTATTATAAGCTTACAGTAGTTTAAAATAGCAATTTCTAACGAAAACAACTATAATACCACATTTTGAATTTCTCTATCAAAATAAGGGCTGAATAATGTCAATTTTCGACATTTTTTAACCCTTCATAAATCCATTAAAACACTTGAAAAAACGTTGTTTTTAAGAATAAAATTGATACATAAATTTCATGAAAAATACATATTTTAAGCTCATAATACTGTAAAATATAGTTGTGTAAAAGTATTTAAGGATATCAAATTTCGACATTTTTTTAGGCTTTCAAAAATTCATTAAAATACTTGAAAAAACGTTGTTTTTAGGATTATAATTGATACTTAAATTTCATGGAAAATACATATTTTTAGCTCATAACATTGTAAAATATAGTTGTGTAAAAGTTCTCTATAATGTCAAATTTCGACATTTTTTAGCATTTCAAAAATACATTAAAATACTTGAAAAAATATATTATTTTTAAGATTAAAATTGATTCTAAATTTCATGAAAAATACATATTTTTACCTATAAATTTTGAAAAATATAGTTGTAGCAAATATCAAAAGCTATTTAGCTACAGATATAAAGAAATATACTTCAATTTGTAGAAAAAAACCACTCTTCACTGATAACTAGAATATCATTGAAAACACTACATTTTATGGGTTTATAGCAATATGATGAGTAAAACTACTTGTATATATACAATAACGCTACAGTTTACAAGAAGCTATGAAAAACGCTTGCAATATACCGTTATATTACAATAAATAACCTCTTACTCTTCTATTTAATAGCTTAATGTAATGTAAGCTACTTATAGGTGCAAATTATTCTAAAAAGAGGATTTTATACTTCAATTTGTAGGAAAACAGCTATATATCACCGAAGTCTAGCTAATGTCATTGAAAACACTACATTTTATGGGATTATAGCAGTATGATAAGTAAAACTACTTGTATATATACAATAACGCTACAGTTTACAAGAAACTATGAAAAAAGCTTGCAATATACCGTTATATCACAATAAATAACCTCTTACTCTTCTATTTAATAGCTTAATGTAATGTAAGCTACTTATAGGTGCAAATTATTCTAAAAAAGGATTGTTTACATCAATTTGTAGGAAAACAGCTATATATCGCCGATAACTAGCTAAAATCATTGAAAAGAACATATTTTGAGGGTACAAAGCATTATCATAAGGTAAATTCCTTCTATTAATGATATAACACTACAATTAACAAGAAACCATGAAAAACACGTGTAATATACAATTGTATCACAATATAGAGTCTCAAATTCCTATTATAAGCTTACAGTAGTTTAAAATAGCAATTTCTAACGAAAACAACTATAATACCACATTTTGATACTCGCTATCAAAAAAAGGGCTGAATAATGTCAATTTTCGACATTTTTTAGCCCTTCAAAAATACATTAAAACACTTGAAAAAACGTTGTTCTTAGGAATAAAATTGATACATAAATTTCATGAAAACTACATATTTTAATCTCATAATATTGTAATATATAGTTGTTTAAAAGTGCTGAATAATGTCAAATTTCGATATTTTTTAGTCCTTCTAAAATACATTATAATACTTGAAAAAATGTTGTTTTTAAGATTAAAATTGATACCTAAATTTAATGAAAAAAACATATTTTTAGCTCCTAACATTGTAAAATATAGTTGTGTAAAAGTGCTGAATAATGTCAAATTTCGACATTTTTTTAGACTTGCATAAATCCATTAAAATACTTGAAATAGCATTGTTTTTAAGATTAAAATTGATATCTATATTTCATGAAAAATACATATTTTTTGTTATTAATTTTGTAAAATATAGTTGTAGCAAATATCAAAAGCTATTTAGCTACAGATATAAAGAAATATACTTCAATTTGTAGGAAAAAAAAACTCTTCACTGATAACTAGCTAAAATCATTGAAAACACTACATTTTATGGGTTTATAGCAATATCATAAGTAAAACTACTTAACGCTACAGTTACAATAACGCTACAGTTTACAAGAAACTATGAAAAACGCTTGCAATACACCGTTATATGACAATAAAAAACCTCTTACTCTTCTATTTAATAGCTTAATGTAATGTAAGCTACTTATAGGGGCAAATTATTCTAAAAGGAGTATTTTATACTTCAAATCGTAGGAAAACTGCTATATATCACCGATAACTAGCTAATATCATTGAAAACACTACGTTTTATGGGTTTATAGCAATATGATAAGTAAAACAACTTGTATATATACAATAACGCTACAGTTTACAAGAAACTATGAAAAACGCTTGCAATATACCGTTATATCACAATAAATAAACTCTTACTCTTCCATTTATTAGCTTAATGTAATGTAAGCTACTTATAGGTGCAAATTATTCTAAAAAAAGGATTGTATACTTCAATTTTTAGGAACACAGCTGTATATCACCGATAACTAGCTAAAATCATTAAAAAGAACACATTTTGAGGGTATAAAGCATTATCACAAGGTAAATTCCTTCTATTAATGTTATAACACTACAATTAACAAGAAACTATGAAAAACACGTATAATATACAATTGTATCACAATATAGAGTCTCAAACTCCTATTATAAGCTTACAGTAGTTTAAAATAGCAATTTCTAACCATAACAACTATAATACCACATTTTGAATTTCTCTATCAAAAAAAGGGCTGAATAATGCCAATTTTCGACATTTTTTAGCCCTTGAAAAATACATTAAAACACTTGAAAAAACTTTGTTTTTAAGAATAAAATGTATAAATAAATTTCATGAAAAATACATATTTTAAGCTCATAATATAGTAAAATATAGTTGTGTAAAAGCGCTGAATAATGTCATATTTCGACATTTTTTAGGCTTTCAAAAATACATTAAAATACTTGAAAAATCATTGTTTTTAAGATTAAAATTGATATCTAAATTTCACGAAAAATACATATTTTTAGCTCTAAATTTTGTATCATATAGTTGTAGCAAATATCAAAAGCTATTTAGATACAGATATAAAGAAATATACTTCAATTTGTAGAAGAAAAAAAACTCTTCACTGATAACTAGCTAAAATCATTGAAAACACTACATTTTATGGGTTTATAGCAATATTATCAGTAAAACTACTTGTACAATAACTCTACAGTTTACAAGAAACTATGAAAAACGCTTGCAATATACCGTTACATTACAATAAATAATCTCTTACGCATCTATTTAATAGCTTTATGTAATGTAAGCTACTTATAGATGCAAATAATTCTAAAAAGAGGATTTTATACATCAATTTGTAGGAAAACAGCTATATATCACCGATAAATAGCTAATATCATTGAAAAAACTACAATTTATGGGTTTATAGCAATATGATAAGTAAAACTAATTGTATATATACAATAACGCTACAGTTTACAAGAAACTATGAAAAACGCTTGCAATATACAGTTATATCACAATAAATAACCTATTACTCTTCTATTTATTAGCTTAATGTAATGTAAGCTAATATGTGCAATTTATTCTAAAAAGAGGATTTTATACATCAATTTGTAGGAAAACATCTATATATATTAGCTAAAATCATTGAAAAAAACATATT
Organism: Chionoecetes opilio; assembly: GCA_016584305.1. Taxonomy (NCBI): domain Eukaryota; kingdom Metazoa; phylum Arthropoda; class Malacostraca; order Decapoda; family Majidae; genus Chionoecetes; species Chionoecetes opilio. The sequence goes on from JACEEZ010007503.1 coordinate 54,499, forward strand.
TTGAGGGTATAAAGCATTATCATAAGGTATATTCCTTCTATTAATGATATAACACTACAATTAACAAGAAACTATGAAAAACACGTGTAATATACAATTGTATCACAATATAGAGTCTCAAACTCCTATTATAAGCTTACAGTAGTTTAAAATAGCAATTTCTAACGAAAACAACTATAAAACAACATTTTGAATGTCCCTATCAAAAAAAGGGCTGAATAATGCCAATTTTCGACATTTTTTAGCCCTTCAAAAATACATTAAAACACATGAAAAAACGTTGTTTTTAGGAATAAAATTGATACATAAATTTCAGGAAAAATACATATTTTAAGCTCGTAATATTATAAGATATAGTTGTGTAAAAGTGCTTAATAATATCAAATTTCGACATTTTTTTAGGCTTTCAAAAATGCATTAAAATACTTGAAAAAATGTTGTTTTTAAGAATAAAATTGATACCTAAACTTCATGAAAAATATATATTTTTAGCTCATAACATTGTAAAATATAGTTGAGTAAAAGTGCTGAATAATGTCAAATTTCGACATTTTTTAGACCTTCAAAAATACATTAAAATACTTGAAAAGACATTGTTTTTTAAGATTAAAATTGATATCTAAATTTCATGATAAATACATATTTTTAGCTATAAATTTTGTAAAATATAGTTGTAGCAAATATCAAAAGCTATTTAGCTACAGATATAAAGAAATATACTTCAATTTGTAGAAGAAAAAAAACTCTTCACTGATAACTAGCTAAAATCATTGAAAACACTACATTTTATGGCTTTATAGCAATATGATAAGTAAAACTACCTGTATATATACAATAACGCTACAGTTTACAAGAAACTATGAAAAACGCTAGCAATATACCGTTATATAACAATAAATAACCTCTTACTCTTCTATTTAATAGCTTAATGTAATGTAAGCTACTTATAGGTGCAAATTTTTCTAAAAAGAGAATTTTATACTTCAATTTGTAGGAAAACAGCTATATATCACCGATAACTAGCTAAAATCATTGAAAACACTATATTTTATGGGTTTATAGCAATATGATAAGTAAAACTACTTGTATATATACAATAAGGCTACAGTTTACAAGAAACTATGAAAAACGCTTGCAATATACCGTTATATCACAATAAATAACCTCTTACTCTTCCATTTAATAGCTTAATGTAATATAAGCTACTTATAGGTGCAAATTATTCTAAAAAGAGGATTTTATACATCAATTTGTAGGAAAAGAGCTATATATCACATATAACTAGCTAATATCATTAAAAACATTACATTTTATGGGTCTAAAGTAATATGATAAATAAAACTACTTGTATATATACAATAACGCTACAGTTTACAAGAAACTATGAAAAACGCTTGCAATATACCGTTATATTACAATAAATAAATTTTTACTCCTCTATTTATTAGCTTAATGTAATGTAAGCTACTTATAGGTGAAAATTATTACAAAAAAAGGATTGTATTCTGCAATTTGTAGGAAAACAGCTATATATCACCGATAACTAGCTAAAATCATTGAAAAGAACACATTTTGAGGGTATAAAGCATTAAGTTAAGGTAAATTCCTTCTATTAATGTTATAACACTACAATTAACAAGAAACTATGAAAAACACGTATAATATACAATTGTATCCCAGTATAGAGTCTCAAACTCCTATTATAAGCTTACAGTAGTTTAAAATAGCAATTTCTAACGAAAACAACTATAATACCACATTTTGAATTTCTCTATCAAAAAAAGGGCTGAATAATGTCAATTTTCGACATTTTTTAGCCCTTCAAAAATACATTAAAACACCTGAAAAAAACGTTGTTTTTTAGAATAAAATTGATACATAAATTTCATGAAAAATACATATTTTAAGCTCATAATATTGCAAAATATAGTTGTGTAAAAGTGCTTAATAATATCAAATTTCTAAAAAAAATTAGGCTCTCAAAAATACATTAAAATACTTGAAAAAACGTTGTTTATATGATTAAAATTGATACTAAAATTTCACAAAGAAAAACATATTTTTAGCTCATAACATTGTAAAATATAGTGTAAAAGTGCTATATAATGTCAAATTTCGACATTTTTTAGCCTTTCAAAAATACATTAAAATACTTGAAAAAACATTGTTTTTAAGATTAATATTGACATCTAAATTTCATGAAAAATACATATTTTTAACTATAAAATTTGTAAAATATAGTTGTAGCAAATATCAAAAGCTATTTAGCTACGTATATAAAGAAATATACTTCAATTTGTAGAAAAAAGCCACTCGTCACTGATAACTAGCTAAAATCATTGAAAACACTACATTTTATGGGTTTATGCAATATGATAAATAAAACTACTTGTATATATACAATAACGCTACAGTTTACAAGAAACGATGAAAAACGCTTGCAATATACCGTTATATTACAATAAATAACCTCTTACTCTTCTATTTAATAGGTTAATGTAATGTAAGCTACTTATAGGTGCAAATTATTCTAAAAAGAGTATTTTATACTTCAATTTGTAGGAAAACAGCTATATATCACCGATAACTAGCTATAATCATTGAAAACACTACATTTTATGGGTTTATAGCAATATGATAATTAAAACTACTTGTATATATACAATAACGCTAAAGTTTACAAGAAACTATGAAAAACGCTTGCAATATACCGTTATATCTATATAAATAACCTATTACTCTTCTACTTATTAGCTTAATGTAATGTAAGCTACTTATACGTGCAAATTATTCTAAAAAAGGATTGTATACATCAATTTGTAGGAAAACAGCTATATATCGCCGATAACTAGCTAATATCATTGAAAAGAACATATTTTGAGGGTACAAAGCATTATCATAAGTTAAATTCCTTCTATTAATGATATAACACTACAATTAACAAGAAACTATGAAAAACACGTATAATATACAATTGTATCACAATATAGAGTCTCAAACTCCTATTATAAGCTTACAGTAGTTTAAAATAGCAATCTCTAACGAAAACAACTATAATACCACATTTTGATATTCTCTCACAAAAAAAGGGCTGAATAATGTTAATTTTCGACATTTTTTAGCCCTTCAAAAATACATTAAAACACTTGAAAAAACTTTGTTTTTAGGAATAAAATTGTTACATAAATTTCATGAAAACTACATATTTTAATCTCATAATATTGTAAAATATAGTTGTTTAAAAGTGCTGAATAATGTCAAATTTCGACAATTTTTAGTCCTTCAAAAATACATTATAATACTTGAAAAAACGTTGTTTTTAAGATTAAAATTGATACCTAAATTTCATGGAAAAAACATATTTTTAGCTCATAACATTGTAAAATATAGTTGTGTAAAAGAGCTGTATTATGTCAAATTTCGACATTTTTTAGATTTTCATAATTACATTAAATTACTTAAAAAACGTTGTTTTTAAGATTAAAATTTATACCTACATTTCATGAAAAATACATATTTTTAGCTCATAACATTGTAAAATATATTTGTGTAAAAGTGTTGAATAATGTCACATTGCGACATTTTTTAGCATTTCAAAAATACATTAAAATACTTGAAAAAACATCGTTTTTAAGATTAACATTGATATCTAAATTTTTAAAAAAATACATATTTTTAGCTATTAATTTTGTAAAATATAGTTGTAACAAATATCAAAAGCTATTTAGCTACAGATATAAAGAACTAAACTTCAATTTGTATGAAAAAAACCTCTTCACTGATAACTAGCTAAAATCATTGAAAACACTATATTTTATGGGTTTATATCAATATGATAAGTAAAACTACTTAACACTACAGTTACAATAACGCTACAGTTTACAAGAAACTATGAAAAACGCTTGCAATATACCGTTACATTATAATAAATAACCTCTTACTCTTCATAGCTTAGCATAGCTTAATGTAATGTAAGCTACTTATAGATGCAAATTATTCAAAAAAGAGGATTTTATACTTCAATTTGTAGGAAAACAGCTATATATCACCGATAACTAGCTAATATCATTGAAAAAACTACATTTTATGGGTTTATAGCAATATGATAAGTAAAACTAGTTGTATATATACAATAACGCTACAGTTTACAAGAAACTATGAAAAACGCTTGCAATATACCGTTATATCACAATAAATAACCTATTACTCCCCTATTTATTAGCTTAATGTAATGTAAGCTACTTATAGGTGCAAATTATTCCAAAAAGAGCATTGTATACATCAATTTGAAGGAAAGCAGCTATATATCACCGATAACTAGCTAAAATCATTGAAAAGAATATATTTTGAGGGTATAAAGCATTATCATAAGTTAAATTCCTTCTATTAAGGATATAACACTACAATTAACAAGAAACTATGAAAAACACGTGTGTATCACAATATAGAGTCTCAAACTCCTATTATAAGCTTACAGTAGTTTAAAATAGCAATTTCTAACAAAAACAACTATAATACCACATTTTGAATTTCTCTATCATAAAAAGGGCTGAATAATGTCAATTATCGACATTTTTTGCCCTTCAAAAATACATTAAAACCCTTTCTCATTCAAAAATACATTAAAATACTTGAAAAAACGTTGTTTTTAAAATTAAAATTAATACCTAAATTTCATGAAAAGTACATATTTTTAGCTCATAACATTGTAAAATATAGTTGTGTAAAAGTGCTGAATAATGTCAAATTTCGACATTTTTTAGCCTTTCAAAAATATATTAAAATACTTGAAAAAACATTGTTTTTAAGATTAAAATTGATATCTAAATTTCATGACAAATACATATTTTTAGCTATTAATTTTGTAAAATATAGTTGTAGCAAATATCAAAAGCTATTTAGCTACAGATATAAAGAACTAAACTTCAATTTGTAGGAAAAAAAACCTCTTCACTGATAACTAGCTAAAATCATTGAAAACACTACATTTTATGGGTTTATATCAATATGATAAGTAAAACTACTTAACACTACAGTTACAATAACGCTACAGTTTACAAGAAACTATGAAAAACGCTTGCAATATACCGTTACATTACAATAAATAACCTCTTACTCTTCATAGCTTAGCATAGCTTAATGTAATGTAAGCTACTTATAGATGCAAATTATTCAAAAAAGAGGTTTTTATACTTCAATTTGTAGGAAAACAGCTATATATCACCGATAACTTGCTAATATCATTGAAAAAACTACAGTTTATGGGTTTATAGCAATATGATAAGTAAAACTAGTTGTATATATACAATAACGCTACAGTTTACAAGAAACTATGAAAAACGCTTGCAATATACCGTTATATTACAATAAATAACCTCTTACTCTTCTATTTAATAGCTTAATGTAATGTAAGCTACTTATAGGTGCAAATTATTCTAATAAGAGGATTTTATACTTCAATTTTATAGGAAAACAGCTATATATCACCGATAACTTGCTAATATCATTGAAAAAACTACAGTTTATGGGTTTATAGCAATATGATAAGTAAAACTAGTTGTATATATACAATAAGGCTACAGTTTACAAGAAACTATGAAAAACGCTTGCAATATGCCGTTATATCACAATAAATAAACTCTTACTCTTCTATTTATTAGCTTAATGTAATGTAGGCTAGTTATCGGTGCAAATTATTCTAAAAAAGGGATTGTATACTTCAATTTGTATGAAAACAGCTATATATCGACGATAACTAGCTAAAATCATTAAAAAGAACATATTTTGAGGGTATAAGGCATTATCATAAGGTAAATTCCTTCTATTAATGATATAACACTACAATTAACAAGAAACTATGAAAAACACGTGTAATATACAATTGTATCAGAATATAGAGTCTCAAACTCCTATTATAAGCTCACAGTAGTTTAAAATAGCAATTTCTAACGAAAACAACTATAATACCATATTTTGAATTTCTCTATAAAAAAAAGGGCTGAATAATGTAAATTTTTGACATTGTTTAGCCCTTCAAAAATACATTATAACACTTGAAAAAAAGTTGTTTTTAGGAATAAAATTGATACATAAACTTCACGAAAAATACATATTTTAAGCTCATAATATTGTAAAATATAGTTGTGTAAAAGTGCTGAATAATGTCAAATTTCGACATTTTTTAGCAATTGAAAAGCAATGAATTGCTAAATAATTATAATAAATTAAAATACTTGTAAAAACATCGTTTTTAAGATTAAAATTGATATCTAAATTTCATAAAAAATACTTATTTTTAGCTATTAATTTTGTAAAATATAGTTGTGGCAAATATCAAAAGCTATTTAGCTACAGATATAAAGAAATATACTTCAATTTGTAGGAAAAAAAAACTCCTCACTGATAACTAGCTAAAATCATTGAAAACACTACATTTTATGGGTTTATAGCAATATGATAAGTAAAACTACTTGTATATATACAATAAGGCTACAGTTTACAAGAAACTATGAAAAACGCTTGCAATATACCGTTATATCACAATAAATAACCTCTTACTCTTCTATTTAATAGCTTAAAGTAATGTAAGCTACTTATAGGTGCAAATTATTCTAAAAAGAGGATTTTATACTTCAATTTGTAGGAAAAGAGCTATATATCACCGAAAACTAGCTAATATCTACATTTGAAACAACACTACATTTTAATTACACACAGCACCTAACACTACATTTTATGGGTCTATAGCAATATGATAAGTAAAACTACTTGTATATATACAATAACGCTACAGTTTACAAGAAACTATGAAAAACGCTTGCAATACACCGTTATATCACAATAAATAACCTATTACTCTTCTATTTATTAGCTTAATGTAATGTAAGCTACTTATAGGTGCAAATTATTCTAAAAAAAGGATTGTATACCTCAATTTGTAGGAAAACAGCTATATATCACCGATAACTAGCTAAAATCATTGCAAAGAACACATTTTGAGGGTATAAAGCATTATCATCAGGTAAATTCCTTCTTTTAATTAATTAATTCTCTTAATTAATTCTTTAACACTACAATTAAAAAGAAACTATGAAAAACACGTATAATATACAATCGTATCACAATATAGAGTCTCAAACTCCTATTATAAGCTTACAGAAGTTTAAAATAGCAATTTCTAACGCAAACAACTATAATACCACATTTTGAATATCTCTATCGAGATTAGGGCTGAATAATGTCAATTTTCGACATTTATTAGCCTCTCAAAAATACAGTAAAACACTAGAAAATACGTCGTTTTTAGGAATAGAATTGATACATAAACTTCATGAAAAATATATATTTAAAGCTCATAATATTGTATAATATAGTTGTGTAAAAAAGCTGAATAATGTCAAATGTCGACATTTTTTAGGCCTTCAACAATACATTAAAATACTTGAAAAAACGTTGTTTTTAAAATTAAAATTGATACCTAAATTTCATGAAAAATACATATTTTTAGCTCATAACATTGTAGAAAATAGTTGTGTAAAAGTGTTGAATAATGTCAAATTTCGACATTGTTTAGCAATTCAAAAATACATTAAAATACTTGAAAAAACATCGTTTTTAAGATTAACATTGATATCAAAATTTCATAAAAAATACATATTTTTAGCTATTAATTATGTAAAATATAGTTGTAGCAAATATCAAAAGCTATTTAGCTACAGATATAAAGAAATATACTTCCATTTGTAGGGAAAAAAGACTCTTCACCGATAACTAGCTAAAATCATTGAAAACACTACATTTTATGGGTTTATAGCAATATGATAAGTAAAACTACTTGTATATATACAATAACGTTACTGTTTACAAGAAACTATGAAAAACGCTAGCAATGTACCGTTATATAACAATAAATAACCTCTTACTATTTAATAGCTTAATATAATGTAAGCTACTTATAGGTGCAAATTATTCTAAAAAGAGGATTTTATACTTCAATTTGTAGGAAAACAGCTATATATCACCGATAACTAGCTAATATCATTGAAAACATTACATTTTATAGGTTTATAGCAATATAATAAGTAAAACTACTTGTATATATACAATAACGCTACAGTTTACAAGAAACTATGAAAAACGCTTGCAATATACCGTTATATCACGATAAATGACCTCTTACTCTTCTATTTATTAGCTTAATATAATGTAAGCTACTTATAGGTGCAAATATTCTAAAAAAAGGATTGTATACTTGAATTTGTACGAAAACAGCTATATATCACCGATAACTAGCTAAAATCATTGAAAAGAACACATTTTGAGGGTATAAAGCATTATCATAAGGTAAATTCCTTCTATTAATGTTATAACACTACAATTAACAAGAAACTATGAAAAACACGTATAATATACAATTGTATCACAATATAGAGTCTCAAACTCCTATTATAAGCTTACAGTAGTTTAAAATAGCAATTTCTAACGAAAACAACTATAATACCACATTTTGAATTTCTCTATCAAAAAATGGGCTGAATAATGTCAATTTTCGACATTGTTTAGCCCTTCAAAAATACATTATAACACTTGAAAAAAAATTGTTTTTAGGAATAAAATTGATACATAAACTTCATGAAAAATACATATTTTAAGTTCATAATATTGTGAAATATAGTTGTGTTAAAGTGCTGAATAAAGTCAAATTTCGACATTTTTTAGGCTTTCAAAAATATATTAAAATACTTGAAAAAAACGTTGTTTTTAAGATTAAAATTGATACCTAAATTTCATGAAAAATACATATTTTTAACTCATAACATTGTAAAATTTAGTTGTGTAAAAGTGCTGAATAATGTCAAATTTCGACATTTTTTAGACCTTCAAAAATACATTAAAATACTTGAAAAAACATTGTTTTTAAAATTAAAATTGATACCTATATTTCATGAAAAATACATATTTTTAGCTATTAATTTTGTAAAATATAGTTGTAGCAAATATCAAAACCTATTTAGCTACAGATATAAAGAAATATACTTCAATTTGTAGAAAAAAACAGCTCTTCACTGATAACTAGCTAAAATCATTGAATACACTACATTTTATGGGTTTATAGCAATACGATAAGTAAAATTACTAGTATATATACAATAACGCTACAGTTTACAAGAAACTATGAAAAACGCTTGCAATATACCGTTATATCACATTAAATAGCCTATTACACTTCTACTTATTAGCTTAACGTAATGTAAGCTACTTATAGGTGCAAATTATTCTAAAAAAAGGATTGTATACTTCAATATGTAGGAAAACAGCTATATATCACCGATAACTAGCTAAAATCATTGAAAAGAACACATTTTGAGGGTATAAAGCATTATCATAAGGTAAATTCCTTCTCATAATTAATTCATTACCTTAATTAATTCTTTAACACTACAATTAACAAGAAACTATTAAAAACACGTATAATATACAATCGTATCACAATATAGAGTCTCAAACTCCTATTATAAGCTTACAGTAGTTTAAAATAGCAATTTCTAACGAAAACAACTATAACCCCACATTTTGAATTTCACTATCAAAATAAGGGCTGAATAATGTCAATTTTCGACATTTTTTTGCCCTTCAAAAATACATTAAAACACTTGAAAAAACGTTGTTTTTAGGAATAAAATTGATACATAAACTTCATGAGAAATACATATTTTAAGCTCATAATATTGTAAAATATAGTTGTGTAAAAGTGCTGAATAATGTCAAATTTCGACATTTTTTAGGCTTTCAAAAATACATTAAAATACTTGAAAAAACGTTGTTTTTAAAATTAAAATTGACACCTAAATTTCATGAATAATACATATTTTTAGCTCATAACATTGTAAAGTATAGTTGTGTAAAAGTGCTGAATAATGTCAAATTTCGACATTTTTTAGCAATTCAAAAGCATTGAATTGCTAAATAATTAAAATTAATTAAAATACTTGAAAAAACATCGTTTTTAGGATTAAAATTGATATCTAAATTTCATAAAAAATACATATTTTTAGCTATTAATTTTGTAAAATATAGTTGTGGTAAATATCAAAAGCTATTTAGCTACAGATATAAAGAAATATACTTCAATTTGTAGGAAAAAAAAACACCATACTGATAACTAGCTAAAATCATTGAAAACACTACATTTTATGGGTTTATAGCAATATGATAAGTAAAACTACTTGTATATATACAATAAGGCTACAGTTTACAAGAAACTATGAAAAACGCTTGCAATATACCGTTATATCACAATAAATAACCTCTTACTCTTCTATTTAATAGCTTAAAGTAATGTAAGCTACTTATAGGTGCAAATTATTCTAAAAAGAGGATTTTATACTTCAATTTGTAGGAAAAGAGCTATATATCACCGAAAACTAGCTAATATCTACATTTTAAACAACACTATATTTTAATTACACACAGTACCTAACACTACATTTTATGGGTCTATAGCAATATGATAAGTAAAACTACTTGTATATATACAATAACGCTACAGTTTACAAGAAACTATGAAAAACGCTTGCAATACGCCGTTATATCACAATAAATAACCTATTACTCTTCTATTTATTAGCTTAATGTAATGTAAGCTACTTATAGGTGCAAATTATTCTAAAAAAAGGATTGTATACCTCAATTTGTAGGAAAACAGCTATATATCACCGATAACTAGCTAAAATCATTGCAAAGAACACATTTTGAGGGTATAAAGCATTATCATCAGGTAAATTCCTTCTTTTAATTAATTAATTCTCTTAATTAATTCTTTAACACTACAATTAAAAAGAAACTATGAAAAACACGTATAATATACAATCGTATCACAATATAGAGTCTCAAACTCCTATTATAAGCTTACAGAAGTTTAAAATAGCAATTTCTAACGCAAACAACTATAATACCACATTTTGAATATCTCTATCGAAATAAGGGCTGAATAATGTCAATTTTCGACATTTATTAGCCTCTCAAAAATACAGTAAAACACTAGAAAATACGTCGTTTTTAGGAATGGAATTGATACATAAACTTCATGAAAAATATATATTTAAAGCTCATAATATTGTATAATATAGTTGTGTAAAAAAGCTGAATAATGTCAAATGTCGACATTTTTTAGGCCTTCAACAATACATTAAAATACTTGAAAAAACGTTGTTTTTAAAATTAAAATTGATACCTAAATTTCATGAAAAATACATATTTTTAGCTCATAACATTGTAGAAAATAGTTGTGTAAAAGTGTTGAATAATGTCAAATTTCGACATTGTTTAGCAATTCAAAAATACATTAAAATACTTGAAAAAACATCGTTTATAAGATTAACATTGATATCAAAATTTCATAAAAAATACATATTTTTAGCTATTAATTATGTAAAATATAGTTGTAGCAAATATCAAAAGCTATTTAGCTACAGATATAAAGAAATATACTTCCATTTGTAGGGAAAAAAGACTCTTCACCGATAACTAGCTAAAATCATTGAAAACACTACATTTTATGGGTTTATAGCAATATGATAAGTAAAACTACTTGTATATATACAATAACGTTACTGTTTACAAGAAACTATGAAAAACGCTAGCAATGTACCGTTATATAACAATAAATAACCTCTTACTATTTAATAGCTTAATATAATGTCAGCTACGTATAGGTGCAAATTATTCTAAAAAGAGGATTTTATACTTCAATTTGTAGGAAAACAGCTATATATCACCGATAACTAGCTAATATCATTGAAAACATTACATTTTATAGGTTTATAGCAATATGATAAGTAAAACTACTTGTATATATACAATAACGCTACAGTTTACAAGAAACTATGAAAAACGCTTGCAATATACCGTTATATCACGATAAATGACCTCTTACTCTTCTATTTATTAGCTTAATATAATGTAAGCTACTTATAGGTGCAAATATTCTAAAAAAAGGATTGTATACTTGAATTTGTACGAAAACAGCTATATATCACCGATAACTAGCTAAAATCATTGAAAAGAACACATTTTGAGGGTATAAAGCATTATCATAAGGTAAATTCCTTCTATTAATGTTATAACACTACAATTAACAAGAAACTATGAAAAACACATATAATATACAATTGTATCACAATATAGAGTCTCAAACTCCTATTATAAGCTTACAGTAGTTTAAAATAGCAATTTCTAACGAAAACAACTATAATACCACATTTTGAATTTCTCTATCAATAAATGGGCTGAATAATGTCAATTTTCGACATTGTTTAGCCCTTCAAAAATACATTATAACACTTGAAAAAAAATTGTTTTTAGGAATAAAATTGATACATAAACTTCATGAAAAATACATATTTTAAGTTCATAATATTGTGAAATATAGTTGTGTTAAAGTGCTGAATAAAGTCAAATTTCGACATTTTTTAGGCTTTCAAAAATACATTAAAATACTTGAAAAAAACGTGTTTTTTAAAATTAAAATTGATACCTAAATTTCATGAAAAATACATATTTTTAACTCATAACATTGTAAAATTTAGTTGTGTAAAAGTGCTGAAAAATGTCAATTTCGACATTTTTTAGACCTTCAAAAATACATTAAAATACTTGAAAAAACATTGTTTTTAAAATTAAAATTGATACCTATATTTCATGAAAAATACATATTTTTAGCTATTAATTTTGTAAAATATAGTTGTAGCAAATATCAAAACCTATTTAGCTACAGATATAAAGAAATATACTTCAATTTGTAGAAAAAAACAGCTCTTCACTGATAACTAGCTAAAATCATTGAATACACTACATTTTTTTGGGTTTATAGCAATACGATAAGTAAAATTACTAGTATATATACAATAACGCTACAGTTTACAAGAAAACTATGAAAAACGCTTGCAAATTACCGTTTTTATCACATTTAAATAGCCTATTACACTTCTATTTATGAGCTTAACGTAATGTAAGCTACTTATAGGTGCAAGTTATTCTAAAAAAAGGATTGTATACTTCAATATGTAGGAAAACAGCTATATATCACCGATAACTAGCTAAAATCATTGAAAAGAACACATTTTGAGGGTATAAAGCATTATCATAAGGTAAATTCCTTCTCATAATTAATTCATTACCTTAATTAATTCTTTAACACTACAATTAACAAGAAACTATTAAAACACGTATAATATACAATCGTATCACAATATAGAGTCTCAAACTCCTATTATAAGCTTACAGTAGTTTAAATAGCAATTTCTAACGAAAACAACTATAACCCCACATTTTGAATTTCACTATCAAAATAAGGGCTGAATAATGTCAATTTTCGACATTTTTTTTTCCCTTCAAAAATACATTAAAACACTTGAAAAACGTTGTTTTTAGGAATAAAATTGATACATAAACTTCATGAGAAATACATATTTTAAGCTCATAATATTGTAAAATATAGTTGTGTAAAGTGCTGAATAATGTCAAATTTCGACATTTTTAGGCTTTCAAAAATATATTAAAATACTTGAAAAAACGTTGTTTTTAAAATTAAAATTGACACCTAAATTTCATGAATAAATACATATTTTTAGCTCATAACATTGTAAAGTATAGTTGTGTAAAAGTGCTGAATAATATCAAATTTCGACATTTTTTAGCAATTCAAAAGCATTGAATTGCTAAATAATTAAAATTTAAATTTAAAATACTTGAAAAAACATCGTTTTTAGGATTAAAATTGATATCTAAATTTCATAAAAAATACATATTTTTAGCTATTAATTTTGTAAAATATAGTTGTGGTAAATATCAAAAGCTATTTAGCTACAGATATAAAGAAATATACTTCAATTTGTAGGAAAAAAAAACACCATACTGATAACTAGCTAAAATCATTGAAAACACTACATTTTATGGGTTTATAGCAATACGATAAGTAAAATTACTTGTATATATACAATAACGCTACAGTTTACAAGAAACTATGAAAAACGCTTGCAATATACCGTTATATCACAATAAATAACCTATTACTCTTCTATTTATTAGCTTAATGTAATGTAAGCTACTTATAGGTGCAAATTATTCTAAAAAGAGGATTGTATACTTCAATTTGTAGGAAAACAGCTATATATCACCGATAACTAGCTAAAATCATTGAAAAGAACACATTTTGAGGGTATAAAGCATAATCATAAGGTAAATTCCTTCTCTTAATTAATTCATTACCTTAATTAATTCTTTAACACTACAATTAACAAGAAACTATGAAAAACACGTATAATATACAATCGTATCACAATATAGAGTTTCAAACTCCTATTATAAGCTTACAGCAGTTTAAAATAGCAATTTCTAACGAAAACAACTATAATACCACATTTTGAATTTCACTATCAAAATAAGGGCTGAATAATGTCAATTTTCGACTTTTTTTTGCCATTCAAAAATACATTAAAACACTTGAAAAAACGTTGGTTTTAGGAATAAAATTGATAAATAAACTTCATGAAAAATACATATTTTAGGCTCATAATATTGTAAAATATAGTTGTGTAAAAGTGCTGAATAATTTTTAAATTTCGACACTTTTTAGGCTTTCAAAAATACATTAAAATACTTGAAAAAACGTTGTTTTTAAAATTAAAATTGACACCTAAATTTCATGAAAAATACATATTTTTAGCTCATAACATTGTAAAATATAGTTGTGTAAAAGTGCTGAATAATGTCAAATTTCGACATTTTTTAGACCTTCAAAAATACATTAAAATACTTGAAAAAACATTGTTTTTTAAGATTAAAATTGATATCTAAATTTCATGATAAAATCATATTTTTAGCTATAAATTTTGTAAAATATAGTTGTAGCAAATATCAAAAGCTATTTAGCTACAGATATAAAGAAATATACTTCAATTTGTAGAAGAAAAAAAACTCTTTACAGATAACTAGCTAAAATCATTGAAAATACTACATTTTATGGCTTTATAGCAATATGATAAGTAAAACTACCTGTATATATATACAATAACGCTACAGTTTACAAGAAACTATGAAAAACGCTAGCAATATACCGTTATATAACAATAAATAACCTCTTACTCCTCTATTTAATAGCTTAATGTAATGTAAGCTACTTATAGGTGCAAATTTTTCTAAAAAGAGGATTTTATACTTCAATTTGTAGGAAAACAGCTATATATCACCGATAACTAGCTAAAATCATTGAAAACACTACATTTTATGGGTTTATAGCAATATGATAAGTAAAACTACTTGTATATATATAATAAGGCTACAGTTTAAAAGAAACTATGAAAAACGCTTGCAATATACCGTTATATCACAATAAATAACCTCTTACTCTTCCATTTAATAGCTTAATGTAATATAAGCTACTTATAGGTGCAAATTATTCTAAAAAGAGGATTTTATACTTCAATTTGCAGGAAAAGAGCTATATATCACCGATAACTAGCTAATATCATTAAAAACATTACATTTTATGGGTCTAAAGTAATATGATAAGTAAAACTACTTGTATATATACAATAACGCTACAGTTTACAAGAAACTATGAAAAACGCTTGCAATATACCGTTACATTACAATAAATAACCTCTAACTCTTCATAGCTTAGCATAGCTTAATGTAATGTAAGCTACTTATGGGTGCAAATTATTCTAAAAAGAGGATTTTATACTTCAATTTGTAGGAAAACAGCTATATATCACCGATAACTAGCTAATATCATTGAAAACACTACATTTTATGGGTTTATAGCAATACGATAAGTAAAACTACTTGTATATATACAATAACGCTACAGTTTACAAGAAACTATGAAAAACGCTTGCAATATACCGTTATATCACAATAAATAACCTATTACTCTTCTATTTATTAGCTTAATGTAATGTAAGCTACTTATACGTGCAAATTATTCTAAAAAAGGATTGTATACATCAATTTGAAGGAAAACAGCTATATATCACCGATAACTAGCTAAAATCATTGAAAAGAATATATTTTGAGGGTATAAAGCATTATCATAAGTTAAATTCCTTCTATTAAGGATATAACACTACAATTAACAAGAAACTATTAAAAACACACGTGTATCACAATATAGAGTCTCAAACTCCTATTATAAGCTTACAGTAGTTTAAAATAGCAATTTCTAACGAAAACAACTATAATACCACATTTTGAATTTCACTATCAAAATAAGGGCTGAATAATGTCAATTTTCGACATTTTTTTGCCCTTCAAAAATACATTAAAACACTTGAAAAAACGTTATTTTTAGGAATAAAATTGATACATAAATTTCATGAAAAATACATATTTTAATCTCATAATATTGTAAAATATAGTTGTTTAAAAGTGCTGAATAATGTCAAATTTCGACATTTTTTAGATTTTCATAATTACATTAAATTACTTGAAAAAACGTTGTTTTTAAGATTAAAATTGATACCTAAATTTCATGAAAAATACATATTTTTAGCTCATAACATTGTAAAATATATTTGTGTAAAAGTGTTGAATAATGTCACATTGCGACATTTTTTAGCATTTCAAAAATACATTAAAATACTTGAAAAAACATCGTTTTTAAGATTAACATTGATATCTAAATTTTTATAAAAAATACATATTTTTAGCTATGAATTTTGTAAAATATAGTTGTAGCAAATATCAAAAGCTATTTAGCTACAGATATAAAGAACTAAACTTCAATTTGTAGGAAAAAAAACCTCTTCACTGATAACTAGCTAAAATCATTGAAAACACTACATTTTATGGGTTTATATCAATATGATAAGTAAAACTACTTAACACTACAGTTACAATAACGCTACAGTTGACAAGAAACTATGAAAAACGCTTGCAATATACCGTTACATTACAATAAATAACCTCTTACTCTTCATAGCTTAGCATAGCTTAATGTAATGTAAGCTACTTATAGATGCAAATTATTCAAAAAAGAGGTTTTTATACTTCAATTTGTAGGAAAACAGCTATATATCACCGATAACTAGCTAATATCATTGAAAAAACTACAGTTTATGGGTTTATAGCAATATGATAAGTAAAACTAGTTGTATATATACAATAACGCTACAGTTTACAAGAAACTATGAAAAACGCTTGCAATATACCGTTATATTACAATAAATAACCTCTTACTCTTCTATTTAATAGCTTAATGTAATGTAAGCTACTTATAGGTGCAAATTATTCTAATAAGAGGATTTTATACTTAAATTTTATAGGAAAACAGCTATATATCACCATTAACTAGCTAATATCATTGAAAACATTACATTTTATGGGCTTTTAGCAATATGATAAGTAAAACTACTTGTATATATACAATAAGGCTACAGTTTACAAGAAACTATGAAAAACGCTTGCAATATACCGTTATATTACAATAAATAAACTCTTACTCTTCTATTTATTAGCTAAATGTAATGTAAGCTACTTATCGGTGCAAATTATTCTAAAAAAGGGATTGTATACTTCAATTTGTAGGAAAACAGCTATATATCGACGATAACTAGCTAAAATCATTAAAAAGAACATATTTTGAGGGTATAAAGCATTATCATAAGGTAAATTCCTTCTATTAATGATATAACACTACAATTAACAAGAAACTATGAAAAACACGTGTAATATACAATTGTATCAGAATATAGAGTCTCAAACTCCTATTATAAGCTCACAGTAGTTTAAAATAGCAATTTCTAACGAAAACAACTATAATACCATATTTTGAATTTCTCTATCAAAAAAAGGGCTGAATAATGTCAATTTTTGACATTGTTTAGCCCATCAAAAATAGATTATAACACTTGAAAAAAAGTTGTTTTTAGGAATAAAATTGATACATAAACTTCACGAAAAATACATATTTTAAGCTCATAATATCGTAAAATATAGTTGTGTAAAAGTGCTGATTAATGTCAAATTTCGACATTTTTTAGCAATTGAAAAGCAATGAATTGCTAAATAATTAAAATAAATTAAAATACTTGAAAAAACATCGTTTTTAAGATTAAAATTGATATCTAAATTTCATAAAAAATACTTATTTTTAGCTATTAATTTTGTAAAATATAGTTGTGGCAAATATCAAAAGCTATTTAGCTACAGATATAAAGAAATATACTTCAATTTGTAGGAAAAAAAAACTCCTCACTGATAACTAGCTAAAATCATTGAAAACACTATAGTCCGGCAGCTTAGTGAAATGATGGGGACATGCCGGATAAAAGCACCAAAATTTTTTCAGGCACTCTACAGGCTCCTAGCTATGATTTTGAGAGGGGAGACAAATGATCCCATCACTCAGATGGCTATAAGGAACGCTTCTTTATTATTTTGACATTTCCGCATGTGGAAATTAGGGTAAATGGGTTTTTTAAAAGAATAGTCATAAGGATAATGTTTATTGGATGCAAGTTATCTTATTATTATTATTTAATAACTCCAGAACAAAATATTCCAATATGGCTGTCAAAAAAACATAAATTCAATATTTATTCGACTTTAAACTCCCCTGCGGACATCGCGAAATGCCATGTAGTTTATTAGCAGAACACGAATTAAAACATACTCCTTGCAATTCAAAAATGACAGTGGTTAATCTACTGACGGTGCATTATGAAAAATAAGTATTCATTAAGCTCATTATACAACAATCATGTTCTTCCTGTACAGCTGCAGGAATGCCATGTCTTTGTTAAGCACCAGTATCACAATGCAGGTATGATTCATAATTGTAATTATGTGTCTACTTCTCACATTTGCAGCTGCACAGTTCGGTGCATTTCCAGCTGGCTTTCTTGCATGAACATCTCCCGCCACAACCTGCAGCACTTTTGCAGGCACACTTCACAAGTTCACTTACAGCCTTTGCTGCCGCAGGCTGCGAGCTCCAGACAGGAACCCAGGACTTTGTTTCTGCATCCAGTGTCCAACCGCAGCCTTCAGCAGTTGGTGTCTGTTGTTGGGCCTGGTGACAGGTTGTCCAGATGCCAGCCTGGTACACTGCACGCTTGGTGTGCTGCAGCAGGGCCTGTTGAGTTGGGGGAATGTTCTCCATCGTTCTGTTTTTCTGGCAGAACAGTTCCTTTCTTGCTTCATTCACCGACACCAGAGGGCTGGTCTTGTCATATATAACGACTGTGAAACGTTCCAGCATCTGGAACTCCTGGCAATCCACGGTGATTTGTGCATGTGGATGTTCTACGATGAAGTTGAAGGCATCTGTGACTTCGGTATAGGCACCCCATGCTTCCCAAACCAACTTTTTCCCCTTTCCAAAGAAAGAAGAAGTCGTATCACACCCTGTGAAGCTGTGGAACACTGGTAGCGCTGTGGACTTCTCTTTGCCCAGAGTACTACAGATGGCATTGATGTGTAGGAAAAGGAAGTTCTTGCCACTGCCGAAGGCGACCCAGATGTCAGCCGATGGATACTTGCTGGCTAGAAAGTGATACTTCCCGATGAGGATGACAAGAACGTCAGTATCCACGGTGCGTACCAAGCATGTGGTGCATCCACTCTCTAGGGCATCTTGTAGATGGACCACAATTCTTGTGTCTGCCTCTTCGTGGTCACATGGCGGCATCGAGTGGTCAGTGCCACTGCAGACTACAGAGGCTCCAGATGTTGCAAAGACCTGCTTTCCGTCTGGGAAGGTAGTGGATACAATTCTTCTCTGATAGGAACTGGAAGAGTTCTACCTTGTTTGTGGGGTCACGCAGGAAATCGGGCCAATTGCCTGGGACCTTGGTCTGGCCTGCCACCTTCCTTCGTACACCTTTCCCCCGTTTCTCTCTGGTTGATTCTTTGATACTGTTGTCCAGGTACCTGTCCCATACCACATCTACTCTCATAGAGGTTTCCAGTTGCCTCATGATGTGGGGAACAAACACTCCACTTGCATAATCGTCAAATGTAGTGATGCCAGTCACTGGGAGGAGGTGTACCACAGCAGCACCATCGAGCACTCTAACATCAAATGAGCCAGAGGGTTCTTCTTGCGTCTTCTGGGCCAGAATGTTGGTGAGATCGGACTTCTTCCCTTGTCGCAGCTTCCCTCTTTCAGCCAAAGAAGGAGGGTATGGGTGATTCTCATGCTTGAAGAAGGTGTCCAGGTCCCCATCACGGTGCTGTGTGACTATGTAGAGACGGGAAAAGAGGGCCACGTCATCCTTCAGCATAGACACTTGTCCGACCTGCTTACTCTTCGTCTTTGGTGTTGGCGATCTGAACAGGGGCAATTTGTTTTTTCTTAATTGGGTCATGGATGGAGTGTGTAGCATCTGTCAACACTGACTTCTTGTATGTCTCATACTGCTTCTTGCCAACAGGCTCTACTGTGCGGACTGTGTTGACAACAGGATGGTCGATGACATTCCGTGTGTCAAGTGCCAGGAGTTCTGGGGTGTCATCCTTGAATGGGTTTCCCATCTCACTGATGACCTGGATAAGGTCCACAGTTTTGCTTCTGGATAGTCTTCTGGTAGATAGACCCTCCTCGTGATGGTACTGGTCATCATTTGGGGTGTCGGCATACTGCTCCCCGAACTCTGCCAGGAGTCGCGCCTGCTCCGGTCCCGCAACCATCCACCTCCTGAAGGCAACTGGGTTCTCGGTAAGGCCCACTGCTCCTCCTTCACCTTTCACAAGCTCGTTGTTTTGTTCGTGGGCTTGGTCAATGGGTATAGTGGAGAACCTCTTGGCTGTTTTCGAAACGACCCAGTTGCCGTTGACTTCGAATTGGTGTTGAACTGCTGGGGGCAGACTCTCCATGTCCCTGATATGCACCGGGAGCCACCTGGCATAGTTCTGGTGGTCCAGAGCGAAGAACCATGGCACAAGAGCTTTCAGTGTCTCAACGTATAAGGGGAAATCTTGTTCTCTGTGTGCACGTACAAAGATCAGGCCAAGAATTTCCAGCCGCAGGATGGTATCCCAGTAATGGAATGTTGGACTCCTGGCAGCCATGTCCCGTCTCCATGCCTCAAAACCTTCATCATTGCTTGGTGTTTCACCAACTGCCTCTTGGTGAGCATCCCGCTGCATCTTGGCCAGTGCAACACACAAAACAAAACAGTTAGCAGACATTGTTGCATCCTTAACTAAGTACATGTACGTAAGTAATTCATGGTCATACATGTAAGCCTAAATTCCATTGTAATAGAACGGTTGTCCTGGTAAAATTTGAAAAGTGTGATCTTGAAGTATAAGAAGGGATGAAAAAAATAACAAACTAGTGGATGTATTGCATATACGGAATATTTCTTTTGCCATTAAAGGCGAATCTTGATTTCATCAAGATTTTTCTAAGTGAAAATTAGCCGTTATCACAAAAATGGTTCATAGAGGCTTCTGAGTAATTGGATCGTTTGTCTCCCCTCTCAAAATCATAGCTAGGACCCTGTAGAATGCCTGAACAAAATTTGGTGCTTTTATCCGGCATGTCCCCATCCTCTTGAAATCTGGTCCTTAGCGGCCGGACTACTACATTTTATGGGTTTATAGCAATATGATAAGTAAAACTACTTGTATATATACAATAAGGCTACAGTTTACAAGAAACTATGAAAAACGCTTGCAATATACCGTTATATCACAATAAATAACCTCTTACTCTTATATTTAATAGCTTAATGTAATGTAAGCTACTTATAGGTGCAAATTATTCTAAAAAGAGGATTTTATACTTCAATTTGTAGGAAAAGAGCTATATATCACCGAAAACTAGCTAATATCTACATTTTAAACAACACTACATTTTAGTTACACACAGTAGCTAACACTACATTTTATGGGTCTATAGCAATATGATAAGTAAAACTACTTGTATATATACAATAACGCTACAGTTTACAAGAAACTATGAAAAACGCTTGCAATACACCGTTATATCACAATATATAAACTATTACTCTTCTATTTATTAGCTTAATGTAATGTAAGCTACTTATAGGTGCAAATTATTCTAAAAAAAGGATTGTATACCTCAATTTGTAGGAAAACAGCTATATATCACCGATAACTAGCTAAAATCATTGCAAAGAACACATTTTGAGGGTATAAAGCATTATCATCAGGTAAATTCCTTCTTTTAATTAATTAATTCTCTTAATTAATTCTTTAACACTACAATTAAAAAGAAACTATGAAAAACACGTATAATATACAATCGTATCACAATATAGAGTCTCAAACTCCTATTATAAGCTTACAGAAGTTTAAAATAGCAATTTCTAACGCAAACAACTATAATACCACATTTTGAATATCTCTATCGAAATAAGGGCTGAATAATGTCAATTTTCGACATTTATTAGCCTCTCAAAAATACAGTAAAACACTAGAAAATACGTCGTTTTTAGGAATAGAATTGATACATAAACTTCATGAAAAATATATATTTAAAGCTCATAATATTGTATAATATAGTTGTGTAAGAAAGCTGAATAATGTCAAATGTCGACATTTTTTAGGCCTTCAAAAATACATTAAAATACTTGAAAAAACGTTGTTTTTAAAATTAAAATTGATACCTAAATTTCAGAAAAATACATATTTTTAGCTATTAATTATGTAAAATATAGTTGTAGCTAATATCAAAAGCTATTTAGCTACAGATATAAAGAAATATACTTCCATTTGTAGGGAAAAAAGACTCTTCACCGATAACTAGCTAAAATCATTGAAAACACTACATTTTATGGGTTTATAGCAATATGATAAGTAAAACTACTTGTATATATACAATAACCTTACTGTTTACAAGAAACTATGAAAAACGCTAGCAATGTACCGTTATATAACAATAAATAACCTCTTACTATTTAATAGCTTAATATAATGTAAGCTACTTATAGGTGCAAATTATTCTAAAAAGAGGATTTTATACTTCAATTTGTAGGAAAACAGCTATATATCACCGATAACTACCTAATATCATTGAAAACATTATATTTTATAGGTTTATAGCAATATGATAAATAAAACTACTTGTATATATACAATAACGCTACAGTTTACATGAAACTATGAAAAACGCTTGCAATATACCGTTATATCACAATAAATAACCTCTTACTTTTCTACTTATTAGCTTATTGTAATGGAAGCTACTTATAGGTGTAAATATTCTAAAAAAAGGATTGTATACTTCAATTTGTAGGAAAACAGCTATATATCACCGATAACTAGCTAAAATCATTGAAAAGAACACATTTTGAGGGTATAAAGCATTATCATAAGGTAAATTCCTTCTATTAATGTTATAACACTACAATTAACAAGAATCTATGAAAAACACGTATAATATACAATTGTATCACAATATAGAGTCTCAAACTTCTATTATAAGCTTACAGTAGTTTAAAATAGCATTTTCTAACGAAAACAACTATAATACCACATTTTGAATTTCGCTATCAAAAAATGGGCTGAATAATGTCAATTTTCGACATTGTTTAGCCCTTCAAAAATACATTATAACACTTGAAAAAAAGTTGTTTATAGGAATAAAATTGATACATAAACTTCATGAAAAATACATATTTTAAGTTCATAATAATGTAAAATATAGTTGTGTTAAAGTGCTGAATAAAGTCAAATTTCGACATTTTTTAGGCGTTCAAAAATACATTAAAATACTTGAAAAAAAAATTGTTTTTAAGATTAAAATTGATACCTAAATTTCATGAAAAATACATATTTTTAACTCATAACATTGTAAAATTTAGTTGTGTAAAAGTGCTGAATAATATCAAATTTCGACATTTTTTAACCTTTCAAAAATACATTAAAATACTTGAAAAAACATTATTTTTAAGATTAAAATTGATACCTAAATTTCATGAAAAAGACATATTTTTAGCTATTAATTTTGTAAAATATAGTTGTAGCAAATATCAAAACCTATTTAGCTACAGATATAAAGAAATATACTTCAATTTGTAGAAAAAAACAGCTCTTCACTGATAACTAGCTAAAATCATTGAAAACACTACATTTTATGGGTTTATAGCAATACGATAAGTAAAATTACTTGTATATATACAATAACGCTACATTTTACAAGAAACTATGAAAAACGCTTGCAATATACCGTTATATCACAATAAATAACATATTACTCTTCTAATTATTAGCTTAACGTAATGTAAGCTACTTATAGGTGCAAATTATTCTAAAAAAAGGATTGTATACTTCAATTTGTAGGAAAACAGCTATATATCACCGATAACTAGCTAAAATCATTGAAAAGAACAAATTTTGAGGGTATAAAGCATTATCATAAGGTAAATTCCTTCTCTTAATTAATTCATTACCTTAATTAATTCTTTAACACTACAATTAACAAGAAACTATGAAAAACACGTATAATATACAATCGTATCACAATATAGAGTCTCAAACTCCTATTATAAGCTTACAGTAGTTTAAAATAGCAATTTCTAAGGAAAACAACTATAATACCACATTTAGAATTTCACTATCAAAATAAGGGCTGAATAATGTCAATTTTCGACTTTTTTTTGCCATTCAATTCAATTTTACACTTGAAAAAACGTTGTTTTTAGGAATAAAATTGATACATAAACTTCATGAAAAATACATATTTTTAGCTCATAACATTGTAAAATATCGTTGTGTAAAAGGGTTGAATAATGTCAAATTTCGACATTTTTTAGCAATTCAAAAATACATTAAAATTCTTGAAAAAACATCGTTTTTAAGATTAACATTAAAATTTAAATTTCATAAGAAAAACATATTTTTAGCTATTAATTTTGTAAAATATAGTTGTAGCAAATATCAAAAGCTATTTAGCTACAGATATAAAGAACTATACTTCAGTTTGTAGGAAAAAAAACCTCTTCACTGATAACTAGCTAAAATCATTGAAAACACTACATTTTATGGGTTTATATCAATATGATAAGTAAAACTACTTAACACTACAGTTACAATAACGCTACAGTTTACAAGAAACTATGAAAAACGCTTGCAATATACCGTTACATTACAATAAATAACCTCCTACTCTTCATAGCTTAGCATAGCTTAATGTAATGTAAGCTACTTATAGATGCAAATTATTCTAAAAAGAGGATTTTATACTTCAATTTGTAGGAAAACAGCTATATATCACCGATAACTTGCTAATATCATTGAAAAAACTGCATTTTATGGGTTTATAGCAATATGATAAGTAAAACTACTTGTATATATACAATAACGCTACAGTTTACAAGAAACTATGAAAAACGCTTGCAATATACCGTTATATCACAATAAATAACCTATTACTCTTCTATTTATTAGAAAAATGCTGAAAAATGTCAAATTTTGACATTTTTAAGGCTTTCAAAAATGCATTAAAATACTTGAAAAAACGTTTGTTTGAGGATTAAAATTGATACTTAAATTTCATGCAAATGCATATTTTTAGGTAATGACATTGTAAAATATAGTTGTATAAAAGAGCTGAATACTGTCAAATTTCGACATTTTTTAGCCTTTCAAAAAAACATTGAAATACTTGAAAAAACATTGTTTTAAGATTAAAATTGATATCTAAATTTCATGAAAAATACATATTTTTAGCTATTAATTTTGTAAAATATAGTTGTATACAATATCCAAAGCTATTTCGCTACATATATAAAGATATTTACTTCAATTTGTAGAAAAAAACATCTCTTCACTGATAACTAGCTAAAATCATTGAAAACACTACATTTTAAGGGTTTATAGTAATATGATAAGTAAAACTACTTGTATATATACAATAACGCTACAGTTTACAAGAAACTATGAAAAACATTTGCAATATACCGTTATATCACAATAAATAAACTCTTACTCTTCTATTTAATAGATTAATGTAATGTAAGCTACTTATAGGTACAAATTTTTCTAAAAAGAGGATTTTATACTTCAATTTGAAGGAAAACAGTAATATATCACCGATAACTAGCTAACATCATTGAAAACACTACATTTTATGGGTTTATAGCAATATGATAAGTAAAACTACTTGTATATATACAATAACGCTGCAGTTTACAAGAAACTATGAAAAACGCTTGCAATATACCGTTATATCTATATAAATAACCTATTACTCTTCTACTTATTAGCTTAATGTAATGTAAGCTACTTATACGTGCAAATTATTCTAAAAAAGGATTGTATACATCAATTTGTAGGAAAACAGCTATATATCGCCGATAACTAGCTAATATCATTGAAAAGAACATATTTTGAGGGTACAAAGCATTATCATAAGTTAAATTCCTTCTATTAATGATATAACACTACAATTAACAAGAAACTATGAAAAACACGTATAATATACAATTGTATCACAATATAGAGTCTCAAACTCCTATTATAAGCTTACAGTAGTTTAAAATAGCAATCTCTAACGAAAACAACTATAATACCACATTTTGATATTCTCTCACAAAAAAAGGGCTGAATAATGTTAATTTTCGACATTTTTTAGCCCTTCAAAAATACATTAAAACACTTGAAAAAACGTTGTTTTTAGGAATAAAATTGTTCCATAAATTTCATGAAAACTACATATTTTAATCTCATAATATTGTAAAATATAGTTGTTTAAAAGTGCTGAATAATGTCAAATTTTGACATTTTTTAGTCCTTCAAAAATACATTATAATACTTAAAAAAACGTTGTTTTTAAGATTAAAATTGATACCTAAATTTCATGGAAAAAACATATTTTTAGCTCATAACATTGTAAAATATAGTTGTGTAAAAGAGCTGTATTATGTCAAATTTCGACATTTTTTAGATTTTCATAATTACATTAAATTACTTAAAAAACGTTGTTTTTAAGATTAAAATTGATACCTAAATTTCATGAAAAATACATATTTTTAGCTCATAACATTGTAAAATATATTTGTGTAAAAGTGTTGAATAATGTCACATTGCGACATTTTTTAGCATTTCAAAAATACATAAAAATTCTTGAAAAAACATCGTTTTTAAGATTAAAATTGATATCTAAATTTTTATAAAAAATACATATTTTTAGCTATTAATTTTGTAAAATATAGTTGTAGCAAATATCAAAAGCTATTTAGCTACAGATATAAAGAACTAAACTTCAATTTGTATGAAAAAAAACCTCTTCACTGATAACTAGCTAAAATCATTGAAAACACTATATTTTATGGGTTTATATCAATATGATAAGTAAAACTACTTAACACTACAGTTACAATAACGCAACAGTTTACAAGAAACTATGAAAAACGCTTGCAATATACCGTTACATTATAATAAATAATCTCTTACTCTTCATAGCTTAGCATAGCTTAATGTAATGTAAGCTACTTATAGATGCAAATTATTCAAAAAAGAGGATTTTATACTTCAATTTTTAGGAAAACAGCTATATATCACCGATAACTAGCTAATATCATTGAAAAAACTACATTTTATGGGTTTATAGCAATATGATAAGTAAAACTAGTTGTATATTTACAATAACGCTACAGTTTACAAGAAACTATGAAAAACGCTTGCAATATACCGTTATATCACAATAAATAACCTATTACTCCTCTATTTATTAGCTTAATGTAATGTAAGCTACTTATAGGTGCAAATTATTCCAAAAAGAGCATTGTATACATCAATTTGAAGGAAAGCAGCTATATATCACCGATAACTAGCTAAAATCATTGAAAAAAATATATTTTGAGGGTATAAAGCATTACACTGGGGAACAATTTGAAGAAAAAAAAATTGTTGAGTTAGATTTTTGAGCTTATTTAGACTAAAATTGGCATGCTGATTCCAAATCTGTAGTCAGTTTTTTTCTAGCACGTCAAGTTTTTTCTCCACAGCTTACCCTCCAGATAAGCAAAATTCCACTTGTGAGCTGTAAGTGTGTCCTTCTACATAATGGCAATTTGTTTGGCGCAGTCCCTATTGGGCATTCGGTCTGTCTTCGTGAAGAATATGGAGATGTAAAGAGAGTCATTGAGTTATTGCAATATGACAAACACAATTGGATCATCTGTGTTGACCTTAAAATGGTGTCCTTCCTTCTTGGACAACAACGTGGATACACAAAGTATCCCTGCTTTCTCTGTATGTGGGATAGCAGAGCTCGAGAGAAGCATTGGGTTCAGACGAATTGGCCTCCGAGATCTGATCTTAAACCTGGAGATCCTAACATTGTACATGAGCCACTTGTTGACAGGAAGAAAATAATATTCCCACCTCTGCACATAAAACTAGTTCTCATGAAACAATTTGTAAAAGCATTGTCAACTGATGGCGACTGTTTGAAGTACATCATCTTTGCATTTCCTGGACTGTCAATTGAAAAAATCAAGGCCGGTGTGTTTGATGGTCCACAAATTCGACAGCTCATCAAAGATGAACATTTCAACGGTACTATGTCAGACCTTGAAAAGAATGCTTGGCTATCATTCAAAGACGTCGTCAAGAACTTTCTTGGAAATACACGTGCAAGTAATTACACAGAAATTGTTCACAAACTATTGGAGAGCTACAAAGCGCTTGGTTGCAACATGAGTATTAAAGTACATTTTTTGCATAGCCATCTTGCCAACTTTCCGGAAAATCTTGGTGCTGCTAGCGACGAGCAAGGTGAACGATTTCACCAAGATTTGAAGGTTATGGAAGAACTTTACCAGGGTAGATGGGATGTGCATATGATGGCTGACTATTGTTGGAGCATCAAACGCGATAGTCCTCAAGTTGAACACTCCAGACAAAGCTACAAACGTAAATTTTTACCTTAACCTGCACACAATTATAGCCTTATCCTTTCTAAAAACATGATAATGTTAAATAAACATTCTATTCATGCCTATTTCGTTCATTTTTCATTGTATGTTAACATTTGCAACTTTTTATAAAATAAGCACTGTTACTGTTATGTACAGTATTTTTCATATTTTTTAAGAAAACGAAAATCCTACAGTTCAAAAACTTGACGTGATAGAGAAAATCTGAGATCAGTTTTGGACTCAGCACCCAAAAATTACTTAATAACAAGTGTCAGACCTAACTCAACAAAAATTTGTTCCCCAGTGTTATCATAAGTTAAATTCCTTCTATTAAGGATATAACACTACAATTAACAAGAAACTATGAAAAACACGTGTGTATCACAATATAGAGTCTCAAACTCCTATTATAAGCTTACAGTAGTTTAAAATAGCAATTTCTAACAAAAACAACTATAATACCACATTTTGAATTTCTCTATCATAAAAAGGGCTGAATAATGTCAATTATCGACATTTTTTGCCCTTCAAAAATACATTAAAACCCTTTCTCATTCAAAAATACATTAAAATACTTGAAAAAACGTTGTTTTTAAGATTAAAATTAATACCTAAATTTCATGAAAAGTACATATTTTTAGCTCATAACATTGTAAAATATAGTTGTGTAAGAGTGCTGAATAATGTCAAATTTCGACATTTTTTAGCCTTTCAAAAATATATTAAAATACTTGAAAAAACATTGTTTTTAAGATTAAAATTGATATCTAAATTTCATGACAAATACATATTTTTAGCTATTAATTTTGTAAAATATAGTTGTAGCAAATATCAAAAGCTATTTAGCTACAGATATAAAGAAATATACTCCAATTTGTAGAAAAAAACAACTCTTCACTGATAACTAGTTTAACTGATTTCAATCATTGAAAACACAACATTTTATGGGTTTATAGCAATATGATAAGTAAAACTACTTGTATATATAAAATAACGCTACAGTTTACAAGAAACTATGAAAAACGCTTGCAATATACCGTTATATCACAATAAATAACCTCTTACTCTTCTATTTAATAGCTTAATGTAATGTAAGCTACTTATAGGTGCAAATTATTCTAAAAAGAGTATTTTATACTTCAATTTGTAGGAGAACAGCTATATATCACCGATAACTAGCTAAAATCATTGAAAACGCTACATTTTATGGGTTTATAGCAATATGATAAGTAAAACTACTTGTATATATACAATAACGCTACAGTTTACAAGAAACTATGAAAAACGCTTGCAATATACCGTTATATCACAATAAATGACCTCTTACTCATCTATTTATTAGCTTAATATAATGTAAGCTACTTATAGGTGCAAATATTCTAAAAAAAAGGATTGTATACTTGAATTTGTACGAAAACAGCTATATATCACCGATAACTAGCTAAAAATAATTGAAAAGAACACATTTTGAGGGTATAAAGCATTATCATAAGGTAAATTCCTTCTATTAATGTTATAACACTACAATTAACAAGAAACTATGAAAAACACGTATAATATACAATTGTATCACAATATAGAGTCTCAAACTCCTATTATAAGCTTACAGTAGTTTAAAATAGCAATTTCTAACGAAAACAACTATAATACCAAATTTTGAATTTCTCTATCAAAAAAATGGGCTGAATAATGTCAATTTTCGACATTGTTTAGCCCTTCAAAAATACATTATAACACTTGAAAAAAAATTGTTTTTAGGAATAAAATTGATACATAAACTTCATGAAAAATACATATTTTAAGTTCATAATATTGTGAAATATAGTTGTGTTAAAGTGCTGAATAAAGTCAAATTTCGACATTTTTTAGGCTTTCAAAAATACATTAAAATACTTGAAAAAAACGTTGTTTTTAAGATTAAAATTTATACCTAAATTTCATGAAAAATACATATTTTTAACTCATAACATTGTAAAATTTAGTTGTGTAAAAGTGCTGAATAATGTCAAATTTCGACATTTTTTAGACCTTCAAAAATACATTAAAATACTTGAAAAAACATTGTTTTTAAGATTAAAATTGATACCTAAATTTCATGAAAAATATATATATTTTTAGCTATTAATTTTGTAAAATATAGTTGTAGCAAATATGAAAACCTATTTAGCTACAGATATAAAGAAATATACTTCAATTTGTAGAAAAAAACAGCTCTTCACTGATAACTAGCTAAAATCATTGAAAACACTACATTTTATGGGTTTATAGCAATACGATAAGTAAAATTACTAGTATATATACAATAACGCTACAGTTTACAAGAAACTATGAAAAACGCTTGCAATATACCGTTATATCACATTAAATAGCCTATTACTCTTCTATTTATTAGCTTAACGTAATGTAAGCTACTTATAGGTGCAAATTATTCTAAAAAAAGGATTGTATACTTCAATATGTAGGAAAACAGCTATATATCACCGATAACTAGCTAAAATCATTGAAAAGAACACATTTTGAGGGTATAAAGCATTATCATAAGGTAAATTCCTTCTCATTATTAATTCATTACCTTAATTAATTCTTTAACACTACAATTAACAAGAAACTATTAAAAACACGTATAATATACAATCGTATCACAATATAGAGTCTCAAACTCCTATTATAAGCTTACAGTAGTTTAAAATAGCAATTTCTAAAGAAAACAACTATAACCCCACACTTTGAATTTCACTATCAAAATAAGGGCTGAATAATGTCAATTTTCGACATTTTTTTGCCCTTAAAAAATACATTAAAACACTTGAAAAAACGTTGTTTTTAGGAATAAAATTGATACATAAACTTCATGAAAAATACATATTTTAAGCTCATAATATTGTAAAATATAGTTGTGTAAAAGTGCTGAATAATTTTTTAATTTCGACACTTTTTAGGCTTTCAAAAATACATTAAAATACTTGAAAAAACGTTGTTTTTAAAATTAAAATTGACACCTAAATTTCATGAAAAATACATATTTTTAGCTCATAACATTGTAAAATATAGTTGTGTAAAAGTGCTGAATAATGTCAAATTTCGACATTTTTTAGACCTTCAAAAATACATTAAAATACTTGAAAAAACATTGTTTTTAAGATTAAAATTGATATCTAAATTTCATGATAAATACATATTTTTAGCTATAAATTTTGTAAAATATAGTTGTAGCAAATATCAAAAGCTATTTAGCTACAGATATAAAGAAAGATACTTCAATTTGTAGAAGAAAAAAAACTCTTTACTGATAACTAGCTAAAATCATTGATAATACTACATTTTATGGCTTTATAGCAATATGATAAGTAAAACTACCTGTATATATATACAATAACGCTACAGTTTACAAGAAACTATGAAAAACGCTAGCAATATACCGTTATATAACAATAAATAACCTCTTACTCCTCTATTTAATAGCTTAATGTAATGTAAGCTACTTATAGGTGCAAATTATTCTAAAAAGAGGATTTTATACTTCTATTTGTAGGAAAACAGCTATATATCACCGATAACTAGCTAAAATCATTGAAAACACTACATTGTATGGGTTTATAGCAATATGATAAGTAAAACTACTTGTATATATACAATAAGGCTACAGTTTTTACAAGAAACTATGAAAAACGCTTGCAATATTCCGTTATACACAATAAATAACCTCTTTCTCTTCATTTAATAGCTTAATGTAATATAAGCTACTTATAGGTGCAAAATTATTCTAAAAAGAGGATCTTATACTTCAATTTGTAGGAAAGAGCTATATATCACCGATAACTAGCCCAATATCATTAAAAAAATTACATTTTATGGGTCTAAAGTAATATGATAAATAAAACTACTTGTATATATACAATAACGCCCACAGTTTACAAGAAAACTATGAAAAACGCTTGCAATATACCGTTATATCACAATAAATAACCTCTTACTCTTCTATTTAATAGCTTAATGTAATGTAAGCTACTTATAGGTGCATCTTACTCTAAAAAGAGAAATGTATACTTCAATTTGTAGGAAAACAGCTATATATCACCGATAACTAGCTAATATCATTGAAAACACTACATTTTATGGGTTTATAGCAATATGATAAGTAAAACTACTTGTATATATACAATAACGTTACATTTTACAAGAAACTATGAAAAACGCTTGCAATATACCGTTATATCACAATAAATAGCCTCTTACTCTTCTATTTATTAGCTTAATGTAATGTAAGCTACTTATAGGTGCATCCTACTCTAAAAAGAGGATTTTATACTTCAATTTGTAGGAAAACAGCAATATATCACCGATAACTAGCTAATATCATTGAAAACACAACATTTTATGGGTTTATAGCAATATGATAAGTAAAACTACTTGTATATATACAATAACGCTACAGTTTACAAGAAACTATGAAAAACGCTTGCAATATACAGTTATATCACATTAAATAACCTATTACTCTTCTATTTAATAGCTTAATGTAATGTAAGCTACTTATAGGTGCACATTATTCTAAAAAGAAGATTTTATACTTCAATTTGTAGGAAAACAGCTATATATCACCGATAACTAGCTAATATCATAGAAAACACTACATTTTATGGGTTTATAGCAATATGATAAGTAAAAATACTTGTATATATACAATAACGCTACAGTCTACAAGAAACTATGAAAAACGCTTGCAATATACCGTTATATCACAATTAATAACCTCTTACTCTTATATTTAATAGCTTAATGTAATGTAAGCTACTTATAGGTGCAAATTATTCTAAAAAGAGGATTTTATACTTCAATTTGTAGGAAAACAGCTATATATCACCGATAACTAGCTAATATCATTGAAAACACTACATTTTTTGTGTTTATAGCAATATGATAAGTAAAACTACTTGTATATATACAATAACGCTTCAGTTTACAAGAAACTATGAAAAACGCTTGCAATATACCGTTATATAACAATAAATAACCTATTACTCTTCTATTTATTAGCTTAATGTTGTGTAAGCTACTTATAGGTGCAAAATATTCTAAAAAAAGGATTGTATACTTCAATTTGTAGGAAAACAGCTATATATCACCGATAGCTAGCTAAAATCATTGAAAAGAACACATTTTGAGGGTATAAAGCATTATCATAAGGTAAATTCCTTCTATTAATGATATAACACAACAATTAACAAGAAACTATGAAAAACACGTATAATATGCAATTGTATCACAATATAGAGTCTCAAACTCCTATTATAAGCTTACAGTACTTTAAAATAGAAATTTCTAAAGAAAACAACTATAATACCACATTTTGAATTTCTCTATCAAAAAAAGGGCTGAATAATGTCAATTTTCGACATTTTTTAGCCATTAAAAAATACATGAAAACACTTGAAAAAACGTTGTTTTTAAGAATACAATTGATACATAAATTTCATGAAAAATACATATTTTAAGCTCTTAATATTATAAAATATTGTTGTGTAAAAGTGCTGAATAATGTCAAATTTTGACATTTTGAAGGCTTTCAAAAATGCATGAAAATACTTGAAAAAACGTTGTTTTGAAGATTAAAATTGATACTTAAATTTCATGAAAATGCATATTTTTAGCTCATAGCATTGTAAAATATAGTTGTGTAAAAGAGCTGAATAATATCAAATTTCGACATTTTTTAGCCTTTCAAAAAAACATTGAAATACTTGAAAAAACATTGTTTTAAGATTAAAATTGATATCTAAATTTCATGAAAAATACATATTTTTAGCTATTAATTTTGTAAAATATAGTTGTAGACAATATCCAAAGCTATTTAGCTACATATATAAAGAAATATACTTCAATTTGTAGAAAAAAACAACTCTTCACTGATAACTAGCTAAAATCATTGAAAACACTACATTTTAAGGGTTTATAGCAGTATGATAAGTAAAAATACTTGTATATATACAATAACGCTACAGTTTACAAGAAACTATGAAAAACGATTGCAATAAACCATTATATCACAATAAATAACCTATTACTCTTCTATTTATTAGCTTAATGTAATGTAAGCTACTTATAGGTGCAAATTATTTTAAAAAGAGGATTTTATACTTCAGTTTGTAGGAAAACAGCTATATATCACCGATAACTAGCTAATATCATTGAAAACACTACATTTTATGGGTATATAGCAATATGATAAGTAAAACTACTTTTATATATACAATAACGCTACAGTTTACAAGAAACTATGAAAAACGCTAGCAATATACAGTTATTTCACAATAAATAACCTCTTACTCTTCTATTTAATAGCTTATTGTAATGTAAGCTACTTATAGGTGCATATTATTCTAAAAAGAGGATTTTATACTTCAATTTGTAGGAAAACAGCTATATATCACCGATAACTAGCTAATATCATTGAAAACACTACATTTTATGGGTTTATAGCAATATGATAAGTAAAACTACTTGTATATATACAATAACGCTACAGTTTACAAGAAACTATGAAAAACGCTTGCAATATACCGTTATATAACAATAAATAACCTATTACTCCTCTATTTATTAGCTTAATGTAATGTAAGCTACTTATAGGTGCAAATTATTCTAAAAAGAGGATTTTATACTTCAATTTGTAGGAAAACAGCTATATATCACCGATAACTAGCTAATATCATTGAAGACACTACATTTTATGGGTTTATAGCAATATGATAAGTAAAAATACTAGTATATATACTGTAACCATTATTGGCTTGGGTCGTAGATAACAAACAATTACTTATACCTAAGATGTATATTAATAATTCCATATTAAAGCGATGTCGGACACATTCCATTGGAGGTAGTAGTGGAGGCAACTGACGGACAAGCGAGCTATCTACCTCAGGGACCGTACCTCAGGGACCTGTACGAGCTCAGGGAGTTGCCTGTGGGATTTGACTGCTCCTACAAGTCCTGTCTTGTCGGCGTCCCCTACCTAAGGGACCTACCTCAGGGAATACACGTTGACAGGACTTCGGCCTCTGTTGACCTGTTCTCCAACGACTCTGACCTCTATCATCGTCAACGGTCATCTCCTCTACGGTCATCCCTTGCGCCGTGGACATCAGAATCACCTCCGCTACGGCACGCCTCGGACGTGCCTGGTCCTTCGTTCCCACTAACAATCTCTGTCTAAGTTTCGTGTGTCTTGTTCATTGTGTCGCAAGCCTTACGCTATCCGAGCCATAACAAAGGCCGGAATATATATGTGTATTAGAAGAATAAGAAATAATAACCTGAAAGACTTTATTACAACTTTAACTGTTCCTGAACTAAGGTTACGTCTACTGAAATAATACATAAACGTTGTGACGCTACAGTGAAACAAGGGTTACATCTTGGCGGCAAGCGCCGAGATTCACCACACAAAACAAGCGTTACATCATGGTGGCAGCTGTGGGATCGAAGAAAAACTAGTGAAAAGGCGCACATGATTTTTACTGGAAAAGACAGTGTGACACAAGCGAAACTTTAGTGAACAAAAACGGTGAACGAAGTGTAGTACCAGAAGCGAGTTGAGTTTCTTGGGAGCGAGGTCACGGTAAAATTCTGCCTCATTCCTGCCAAGTCAACTACTTTCCCTTTCGAAGGAAAGCACTCACTCACTAATTTACAGCCCGTCTGAAGTTGTTTTTATGCCCAGCGGAGGGTAATATTATCAAACAAAACAAAAAAAATATATACAACAATAGAAAGAAAATAATTACATCATCAAACAAAGAAAATCTACAATCTACAATCTACAATTTA
Organism: Chionoecetes opilio; assembly: GCA_016584305.1. Lineage (NCBI taxonomy): Eukaryota > Metazoa > Arthropoda > Malacostraca > Decapoda > Majidae > Chionoecetes > Chionoecetes opilio. Next base: position 91,224 of record JACEEZ010007503.1, read on the forward strand.
TGCAGCTGTTGTTTAAGGAGAAGGTGCACTTTACCCCTTCATTAAAGAAGTACAGAAGAAGGAATTAGGACGTGGGCTTGGTTGCAAGATTCTTTACGTCATCTCGACACCCCTCCACCCAAGCACAAGATCAGAAGAGGATAAGGACGTGGGCGTGGTTTGTAGGAATCTCGACACCCCCGCCCCCTTCTATCGCCTGAGCTGATAACAAGAGAGAAAAATCTACGGTTTTTACACATATCTAGGTGAGATCGTTCCATGCATTAGCTAAAACTCCATGAAGACTTCATTAATTACATCACTTAATAACACATTAATTACTAACCATTAGGTAGACTCAACGTGTAGAAGGGGACTGCCTTACCTTCTTCCTTTTATTTGACTTACATGTCTAGGAAGGAGTGAAGTAGAATTGATATTTTGACACCGTTGTTTTAAATGGTTGGCGACGCCATAACCCTCTCCTTGAGCCACTGCTACGTCAGATACCATGGTTAAAACATATTCTTTCCAGCCGAACATGTGTTTTGAAGTTCAGAAAATAGGACAATAAATGATAATCATTTAATTAATAAAGGGAAATGAATTGTACTAGAAATCTTTAGTTTAAATAGTGAGGTAATGCTAACTCAGGCAAAATGCTTTATCAGGCCTTATCGTTATGTCATTTCACCCACTTGATGTCGGAACAATTTTTTTTTTTTTCCCTCAACAACTTTATACAAGCCAAATTATTACATAAACTACATGGTTAAGTACATGCCTTTTAGTGGGGTGCGGGGACGCACCCCGGGTAGTGGACCGAGCGATGTAACCATTATTGGCTTGGGTCGTAGATAACAACACATTAAACTTATACTTAAGATGTATATTAATAATTCCATATTAAAGCGATGTCGGACACATTCCATTGGAGGTAGTAGTGGAGGCAACTGACGGACAAGCGAGCTATCTACCTCAGGGACCGTACCTCAGGGACCTGTACGAGCTCAGGGAGTTGCCTGTGGGATTTGACTGCTCCTACAAGTCCTGTCTTGTCGGCGTCCCCTACCTAAGGGACCTACCTCAGGGAATACACGTTGACAGGACTTTGGCCTCTGTTGACCTGTTCTCCAGCAACTCTGCCCTCTATCATCGTCAACGGTCATCTCCTCTACGGCCATCCCTTTCGCCGTGGACATTAGAATCACCTCCGCTACGGCACGCCTCGGACGTGCCTGGTCCTTCGTTCCCACTAACAATCTCTGTCTAAGTTTCGTGTGTCTTGTTCATTGTGTCGCAAGCCTTACGCTATCCGAGCCATAACAAAGGCCGAAATATATATGTGTATTAGAAGAATAAGAAATAATAACCTGAAAGACTTTATTATAACTTTAACTGTTCCTGAACTAAGGTTACGTCTACTGAAATAATACATAAACGTTGTGACGCTACAGTGATACAACGGTTACATCTTGGCGGCAAGCGCCGAGATTCACCACACAAAACAAGCGTTACAATACAATAACGCTACAGTTTACAAGAAACTATGAAAAACGCTTGCAATATACCGTTATATCACAATTAATAACCTCTTACTCTTATATTTAATAGCTTAATGTAATGTAAGCTACTTATAGGTGCAAATTATTCTAAAAAGAGGATTTTATACTTCAATTTGTATGAAAACAGCTATATATCACCCATAACTAGCTAATATCATTGAAAACACTACATTTTATGGGTTTATAGCAATATGATAAGTAAAACTACTTGTATATATACAATAACGCTACAGTTTACAAGAAACTATGAAAAACGCTTGCAATATACAGTTATATCACAATAAATAACCTCTTACTCCTCTATTTAATAGCTTTATGTAATGTAAGCTACTTATAGGTGCAAATTATTCTAAAAAGAGGATTTTATACTTCAATTTGTAGGAAAACAGCTATATATCACCGATAACTAACTAATATCATTGAAAACACAACATTTTATGGGTTTATAGCAATATGATAAGTAAAACTACTTGTATATATACAACAACGCTACAGTTTACAAGAAACTATGAAAAACGCTGGCAATATACCGTTATATAACAATAAATAACCTATTACTCTTCTATTTATAAGCTTAATGTAATGTAAGCTACTTATAGGTGCAAATTATTCTAAAAAATGGATTGTATACTTCAATTTGTAGGAAAACAGCTATATATCACCGATAACTAGCTAAAATCATTGAAAAGAACACATTTTGAGGGTATAATGCATTATCATAAGGTAAATTCCTTCTATTAATTATATTACACAACAATTAACAAGAAACTATGAAAAACACGTATAATATACAATTGTATCACAATATAGAGTCTCAAACTCCTATTATAAGCTTACAGTAGTTTAAAATATAAATTTCTAACCATAACAACTATAATACCACATTTTGAATTTCTCTATCAAAAAAAGGGCTGAATAATGCCAATTTTTGACATTTTTTAGCCATTCAAAAATACATTAAAACACTTGAAAAAACGTTGTTTTTAAGAATAAAATTGATACATAAATTTCATGAAAAATAAATATTTTAAGCTCGTAATATTATAAAATATAGTTGTGTAAAAGTGCTGAATAATGTCAAATTTTGACATTTTTAAGGCTTTCAAAAATGCATTAAAATACTTGAAAAAACGTTGTTTTGAGGATTAAAATTGATACTTAAATTTCATGCAAATGCATATTTTTAGCTCATAACATTGTAAAATATAGTTGTGTAAAAGTGCTGAATAATGTCAAATTTCGACATTTTTTAGCCTTTCAAAAAAACATTGAAATACTTGAAAAAACATTGTTTTAAGATTAAAATTGATATCTAAATTTAATGAAAAATACATATTTTTAGCTATTAATTTTGTAAAATATAGTTGTAGCAAATATCAAAAGCTATTTAGCTACATACATAAAGAAATATACTTCAATTTGTAGAAAAAAACAACTCTTCACTGATAACTAGCTAAAATCATTGAAAACACTACATTTTAAGGGTTTATAGCAATATGATAAGTAAAACTACTTTTATATATACAATAACGCTACAATTTACAAGAATCTATGAAAAACGCTTGCAATATACAGTTATTTCACATTAAATAACCTCTTACTCTTCTATTTATTAGCTTATTGTAATGTAAGCTACTTATAGGTGCAAATTATTCTAAAAAGAGGATTTTATATTTCAATTTGTAGGAAAACAGCTATATATCACCGATAACTAGCTAAAATTATTGAAAACACTACATTTTATGGGTTTATAGCAATATGATAAGTAAAACTACTTGTATATATACAATAACGCTACAGTTTACAAGAAACTATGAAAAACGCTTGCAATATACAGTTATATCACAATAAATAGCCTCATACTCTTATATTTAATAGCTTAATGTAATGTAAGCTACTTATAGGTGCAAATTATTCTAAAAAGAGGATTTTATACTTCAATTTGTAGGAAAACAGCTATATATCACCGATAATTAGCTAATATCATTGAAAACACTACATTTTATGGGTTTTTAGCAATATGATAAGTAAAACTACTTGTATATATACAATAACGCTACAGTTTACAAGAAACTATGAAAAACGCTTGCAATATACAGTTATATCACAATAAATAACCTCTTACTCCTCTATTTAATAGCTTTATGTAATGTAAGCTACTTATAGGTGCAAATTATTCTAAAAAGAGGATTTTATACTTCAATTTGTAGGAAAACACCTATATATCACCGATAACTAGCTAAAATCATTGAAAACACTACATTTTAAGGGTTTATAGCAATATGATAAGTAAAACTACTTTTATATATACAATAACGCTACAATTTACAAGAAACTATGAAAAAACGCTTGCAATATACAGTTATATTTACAATAAATAACCTTTTACCCCTTCTATTTAATAGCTTTAGTAAATGTAAACTACTTATAGGTGCAAATATTCTAAAAGAGGATTTTATACTTCAATTTGTAGGAAAACAGCTATATATCACCGATAACTAGCTAATATCATTGAAAACACAACATTTTATGGGTTTATAGCAATATGATAAGTAAAACTACTCGTATATATACAATAACGTTACAGTTTACAAGAAACTATGAAAAACGCTTGCAATATACCGTTATATCACAATAAATAGCCTCTTACTCTTCTATTTAATAGCTTAATGTAATGTAAGCTAGTTATAGGTGCATCTTACTCTAAAAAGAGGATTTTATACTTCAATTTTTAGGAAAAACAGCTATATATCACCTTAACTAGCTAATATCATTGAAAACACTACATTTTATGGGTTTATAGCAATATGATAAGTAAAACTACTTGTATATATACAATAACGCTACAGTTTACAAGAAACTATGAAAAACGCTTGCAATATACAGTTATATCACAATAAATAACCTCTTACTCTTCTATTTAATAGCTTTAGTTAATGTAAGCTACTTATAGGTGCAAATTATTCTAAAAAGAGGATTTTATACTTCAATTTGTAGGAAAACAGCTATATATCACCGATAACTAGCTAATATCATTGAAAACACAACATTTTATGGGTTTATAGCAATATGATAAGTAAAACTACTTGTATATATACAATAACGCTACAGTTTACAAGAAACTATGAAAAACGCTTGCAATATACCGTTATATAACAATAAATAACCTATTACTCTTCTATTTATTAGCTTAATGTAATGTAAGCTAGTTATAGGTGCATCTTACTCTAAAAAGAGGATTTTATACTTCAATTTGTAGGAAAACAGCTATATATCACCGATAACTAGCTAATATCATTGAAAACACTACATTTTATGGGTTTATAGCAATATGATAAGTAAAACTACTTGTATATATACAATAACGTTACAGTTTACAAGAAACTATGAAAAACGCTTGCAATATACCGTTATATCACAATAAATAGCCTCTTACTCTTCTATTTATTAGCTTAATGTAATGTAAGCTACTTATAGGTGCATCTTACTCTAAAAAGAGGATTTTATACTTCAATTTGTAGGAAAACAGCTATATATCACCGATAACTAGCTAATATCATTGAAAACACTACATGTTATGGGTTTATAGCAATATGATAAGTAAAACTACTTGTATATATACAATAACGCTACAGTTTACAAGAAACTATGAAAAACGCTTGCAATATACCGTTATATAACAATAAATAACCTATTACTCTTCTATTTATTAGCTTAATGTAATGTAAGCTACTTATATGTGCATCCTACTCTAAAAGAGGATTTATACTTCAATATAAGGGAAACAGCAATATATCACGATATAGCTATATCATTGAAAAACAATCAAATAATTGA
>JACEEZ010007503.1:96865-152228 GCA_016584305.1 Chionoecetes opilio
AGCAATATGTAAGTAAAACTACTTATATATACAATAACTTTACATTTTACAAGAAATATGAAAAACGCCTGCAATATACCTTATATCACAATAAAAGCCTTTTCTTTTCATTTTTTTCCCTTAAGTAATGAAGCTACTTTAGGTGCATTTTATTTAAAAAGAGGTTTTAATTTTCAATTTGTAGGAAAAAGCTATATATCACCGATAACTAGCTAATATCATTGAAAATACAACAATTTTATGGGTTTATAAGCAATATGATAAGTAAAACTACTTGTTATATACAATAACGCTACAGTTTACAAGAAAACTATGAAAAACGCTTGCAATATACCGTTATATAACAATAAATAACTATTACTCTTCTATTTATTAGCTTATATGTAATGTAAGCTAGTTATAGGGCATCTACTCTAAAAAGAGGATTTTATACTTCAATTTGTAGGAAAACAGCTATATATCACCGATAACTAGCTAATATCATTGAAAACACAACATTTTATGGGTTTATAGCAATATGATAAGTAAAACTACTCGTATATATACAATAACGTTACAGTTTACAAGAAACTATGAAAAACGCCTGCAATATACCGTTATATCACAATAAATAGCCTCTTACTCTTCTATTTATTAGCTTAATGTAATGTAAGCTACTTATAGGTGCATCTTACTCTAAAAAGAGGATTTTATACTTCAATTTGTAGGAAAACAGCAATATATCACCGATAACTAGCTAATATCATTGAAAACACTACATGTTATGGGTTTATAGCAATATTATAAGTAAAACTACTTGTATATATACAATAACGCTACAGTTTACAAGAAACTATGAAAAACGCTTGCAATATACAGTTATATCACACTAAATAACCTATTACTCTTCTATTTAATAGCTTAATGTAATGTAAGCTACTTATAGGTGCAAATTGTTCTAAAAAGAGGATTTTATACTTCAATATATAGGAAAACAGCTATATATCACCGATAACTACCTAATATCATTGAAAACACTACATTTTATGGGTTTATAACAATGTGATAAGTAAAACTACTTGTATATATACAATAACGCTACAGTTTACCAGAAACTATGAAAAACGCTTACAATATACCGTTATATCACATTAATAACCTCTTACTCTTATATTTAATAGCTTAATGTAATGTAAGCTACTTATGGGTGCAAATTATCTTAAAAAAGAGGATTTTATACTTCAATTTGTAGGAAAACAGCTATATATCACGATAACTAGCTAATATCATTGAAAAACACTACATTTATGGGTTTATAGCAATATGATAAGTAAAAATACTTGTATATATACAATAATGCTACAGTTTACAAGAAAAAAACTATGAAAAAACGTTGCAATATACCGTTTTATAACAATAAATAACCTAGTACTCTTCTATTTAGTGTTAATGTAATGTAAAGACTAAGTTATAGGTGTAGATCTTACTCTAAAAAGAGTGATTTTATACTCAATTTGTAGGAAAACAGATACTATATCAACGATAACTAGCTACTATCATTTGAAAACACAAACATTATGGGTATTAGCAATATGATTAGTAAAACTACTCGTTTATACAATAACGTTTACAGTTACAAGAAACTATGAAAAAAACGCTTGCAATATACCGTTATATCAAAAATAAATAGCCTCTACTCTTGCTATGATTAGCGTTAATGTAATGTAGCTACTTTCTAGGTGCATGCTTACTTCTAAAAAGAGAGGTATTTGAACTTCAATTTGTAGGAAAACAAGCAATATATCACGATAACTAGCTAATATCATGAAAAACACTACATGTTGTATTGGTTTATCAGCCATATGATAAGAAAACTACTTGTAATCTATACAATAACGCTTCAGTGTTACAAGAAACTATGAAACTACGCTTGCAATATACAGGTTATATCTCATACTAAATAACCTATTACTCTTCTATTAATAGCGTTAATGTAAGTAAGCTACTATATAGGTGCAACTTATGGCTAAAAAGAGTATTTATACTTCAATTTGTAGGAAAAAAACAAGCTATTATATCACCGGATAATAATAATATCATTGAAAACACTATATTTTATGGGTTTATAGAATATGATAAAGTAAAAACTACTGTATATATACAATAAACGCTACAGTTTACAAGAACTATGAAAATAACGCTTGTTGCAATATTACAGTTTATCACAATAAAATAACCTCTTTCTCTTCTATTGAATAGCTTTATGTAGGTAAGCTAGTTTAGGTGCATCTACTCCTTAAAAAGAGATTTTATACATCAATTGTAGGGAAACCGATATATACCAACCGATAACATCGAGATAATATCATGGAAAACACAACATTTTATGGGTTTTATAGCAATATGATAAGTAAAAACTACTTGTATATATCCAATAACGCTACAGTTTTACAAGCAAACTATGAAAAAAACGCTTGCAAATATCACGTATATAATACAATAAAAAACCTATTACTGCTTCTATTTATTAGCTTAATGTAATGTAAGCTAGTTATAGGTGCATCTTACTCTAAAAAAGAGGGATTTATTACTTCATTGTAGGAAAACAGCTATAATCACCGATAAAGCTAAATCATTGAAAAACACAAAACATTTTATGGGTTTATAGCAAATATGATAGTAAAACTACTCGTATATATACAATAACGTTTACCAGTTACATAGAAAACTATGAAAAACCGCTGAAATTACCGTTATCTCAAACAAATAGCCTCTTACTCTTCGATTAAAGCTTTAGTAATGTAAGCTAGGTTATAGGTGCATCTACTACTAATAAAGAGGATTTTATAAATTCCAGTGTAGGAAGAAAAACAGCTATATATCACGAATAACTATCTAATATCATGAAAACATACATGTTATGGGTTTATAGCAATATGATAAGTAAAAATACTGTACTCTATACAATAACGCTACAGGGTTACAAGAAAACCCTATTGAAAAAACGCTTGCCAATATACAGTATATATCTACTCTAAATATACCATTTACTCTTATATTTAATAGCTTAATGTAATGTAAGCTACTTATGGGTGCAAATTATTCTAAAAAGAGGATTTTATACTTCAATTTGTAGGAAAACAGCTATATATCACCGATAACTAGCTAATATCATTGAAAACACAACATTTTATGGGTTTATAGCAATATGATAAGTAAAACTACTTGTATATATACAATAACGCTACAGTTTACAAGAAACTATGAAAAACGCTTGCAATATATAGTTATATCACAATAAATAACCTCTTACTCTTCTATTTAATAGCTTTAGTTAATGTAAGCTACTTATAGGTGCAATTTATTCTAAAAAGAGGATTTTATACTTCAATTTGTAGGAAAACAGCTATATATCACCAATAACTAGCTAATATCATTGAAAACACAACATTTTATGGGTTTATAGCAATATGATAAGTAAAACTACTTGTATATATACAATAACGCTACAGTTTACAAGAAACTATGAAAAACGCTTGCAATATACAGTTATATCACAATAAATAACCTCTTACTCCTCTATTTAATAGCTTTATGTAATGTAAGCTACTTATAGGTGCAAATTATTCTAAAAAGAGGATTTTATACTTCAATTTGTAGGAAAACAGCTATATATCACCGATAACTAGCTAATATCATTGAAAACACATCATTTTATGGGTTTATAGCAATATGATAAGTAAAACTACTTGTATATATACAATAACGCTACAGTTTACAAGAAACTATGAAAAACGCTAGCAATATACCGTTATATAACAATAAATAACCTATTACTCTTCTATTTATTAGCTTAATGTTGTGTAAGCTACTTATAGGTGCAAATTATTCTAAAAAAAAAGATTGTATACTTCAATTTGTAGGAAAACAGCTATATATCACCGATAACTAGCTAAAATCATTGAAAAGAACACATTTTGAGGGTATAATGCATTATCATAAGGTAAATTCCTTCTATTAATTATATAACACAACAATTAACAAGAAACTATGAAAAACACGTATAATATACAATTGTATCACAATATAGAGTCTCAAACTCCTATTATAAGCTTACAGTACTTTAAAATAGAAATTTCTAACGTAAACAACTATAATACCACATTTTGAATTTCTCTATCAAAAAAAGGGCTGAATAATGTCAATTTCGACATTTTTTAGCCATTAAAAAATACATTAAAACACTTGAAAAAACGTTGTTTTTAAGAATAAAATTGATACATAAATTTCATGAAAAATACATATTTTAAGCTCTTAATATTATAAAATATAGTTGTGTAAAAGTGCTGAATAATGTCAAATTTTGACATTTTAAGGCTTTCAAAAATGCATTAAAATACTTGAAAAAACGTTGTTTTGAGGATTAAAATTGATACTTAAATTTCATGCAAATGCATATTTTTAGCTCATAACATTGTAAAATATAGTTGTGTAAAAGAGCTGAATAATGTCAAATTTCGACATTTTTTAGCCTATCAAAAAAACATTGAAATACTTGAAAAAACATTGTTTTAAGATTAAAATTGATATCTAAATTTCATGAAAAATACATATTTTTAGCTATTAATTTTGTAAAATATAGTTGTAGACAATATCCAAAGCTATTTAGCTACATATATAAAGAAATATACTCCAATTTGTAGAAAAAAACAACTCTTCACTGATAACTAGCTAAAATCATTGAAAACACTACATTTTAAGGGTTTATAGCAATATGATAAGTAAAACTACTTGTATATATACAATAACGCTACAGTTTACAAGAAACTATGAAAAACACTTGCAATATACCGTTATATCACAATAAATAAACTCTTACTCTTCTATTTAATAGATTAATGTAATGTAAGCTACTTATAGGTACAAATTTTTCTAAAAAGAGGATTTTATACATCAATTTGTAGGAAAACAGTAATATATCACCGATAACTAGCTAACATCATTGAAAACACTACATTTTATGGGTTTATAGCAATATGATAAGTAAAACTACTTGTATATATACAATAACGCTACAGTTTACAAGAAACTATGAAAAACGCTTGCAATAAACCATTATATCACAATAAATAACCTATTACTCTTCTATTTATTAGCTTAATGTAATGTAAGCTACTTATAGGTGCAAATTATTTTAAAAAGAGGATTTTATACTTCAGTTTGTAGGAAAACAGCTATATCCCCCCGATAACTAGCTAAATCATGAAAACCACTTTTTAGGGTTTATAGCAATATGATAAGTAAAAGGGACTTTTTAAAACCCAAAACGCTACAGTTTACAAGAATCTATGAAAAACGCTTGCAATAACGTTTTTTCACCTAAATAACCTTTTTACTCTTTATTTAATAGCTTATTGAAATGTAAGCTATTTAAGGTGAAAATTTATTCTAAAAAGAGGATTTATATTTCAATTTTAGGAAAACAGTATAATCCCCGAAAAATAGCAAATATCTTTGAAAACAAAATTTTTAGGGTTTTTATAGTAATATGATGAGTTAAAAAATCGTATTATACAAAACGTTACAGTTACAAGAAACAGAAAAACGTTTGCAATATACCGTTATATCACAATTAAATACCCTTTACTTTCTTTTTATTAGCTTAATGAATGTAAGCTACTTATAGGTGCATTTTTACTCAAAAAGAGGATTTATACTTAATTTTGTGGGGAAAACAGCAATATATCACGATAACTAGCTAATTCATTGAAAAACACTACATTTTAGGGTTTATGCAATATGATAAGTAAAACATTTTATATACAAAACGCTCAGACAAAAAACTATGAAAAAACGCTTGCAATATACAGTTAATCACACTAAAAAACCTATTACTCTTCTATTAATAGTTTAAAGTAATGAAAGCACTTATAGGGAAAAAGTTAAAAAAAGGTTTTTAAAATTTCAAATATAGGAAAACAGCATATATCCGATAATAGAATATCATTGAAAACACTACTTTTTATGGGTTTATAGCAATAGAAGTAAAATATTGAAATACAAAAAGTCATTTTAAAAGAAACAAAAAAACGCTTGCAATATACAGTTATATCACACTAAAAACCTATTACTTTCTTTTTAAAGTTAATGTAATGTAAACATTAAAGGGTGAAATTGTTCTAAAAAGAGGATTTTAAACCCCCAATATATAGGAAAACAGATATATACCGAAAAATGCAATATCATTGAAAACACTACTTTTTAGGGGTTTTATAGAATAGTAAGTAAAATACTTGTAATATACAAAACGCTACTTTTACAAGAAACTATGAAAACGCTGAAATATCAGTTATATCAAAAAAAAACCCCTTTACTCTTCTATTTAAAGTTTTAGTAATGTAACTATTTATAGGTGACTTACTCTAAAAAAGGGATTTTATACTTCAATTGTGGAAAACAGCTATATATCACCGATAACTAGCTAAATCATGAAAACAAAACATTTTGGGTTTATAGCAATTGATAAGTAAAACTACTTGTATATTAAAAATAACGCTACATTTTACAAAAAAATATGAAAAACACTTGAAATATACTTTTATATCACAATAAAAACTTTTTTCTTCTTTTTAATAGCTTTATGAATGTAAGCTAGTTATAGGGCATTTATTTAAAAAGGGATTTAACTAAATTTTGTAGGAAAACAGCATATATCCCCGATAACTAGCAATATCATAAAAAAAAACTTTTTGGGTTTTATACCCAAATGAAAGTAAAATTTTTGTAAATACAAAAAACGCTAAGTTTACAAGAAACTATGAAAAACGCTTGCAATATTACATTTAATCACAAAAAATACCTCAACTTTAATTTAAAGTTTAATAATGTAACCATTATAGGTGCAAATTATTCTAAAAAGGATTTTATACTTAAATTTTGTGGGAAAAACAGCATAATCACCGAAAATTTAGCAATATCATTGAAAACACTACATTTTGGGTTTTATAGCAATAGATAAGAAAACTACTTGTATATATACAATAACGCTCCATTTTACAAGAAACTATAAAAACGTTTGCAATATCAGTTATATCACAAAAATAACCTCTTACTTTCTATTTAAAGTTTAGAAAGTAAGCTAGAATAGGTGACTTACTTAAAAAAGGGATTTTATACTTAAATTTGTAGGAAAACAGTATATACACCATAATAGCTAAATCATGAAAATACAACATTTTAGGGTTTTATAGAATATGAAAAGTAAAACACTGTTTTTAAATAACGTACATTTAAAAGAAACTATAAAAACATTGCAAATATGTTATATCACAAAAAAAAAACCTCTTTCTCTTCTTTTTAATAGTTTTATTAAGTAAGCTAGTTATAGGTGATTTACTCAAAAAAAGGGGTTTTTTATACATCAATTTGTAGGAAAAAGCTTATTTTTCACCGAAACTAGCTAAATCATGAAAACACAACTTTTTTAGGGTTTTATAGCAAATGAAAGAAAAAACTTGTTTATACAATAACGCTAATTTTACAAAAAACTATAAAAAACGCTTGCAATATCCTTAATAACAAAAAATAACCTATACTTTTTTTATTAGCTTAAGTAAGTAAGCTATTTATAGGGCATCTTACTCAAAAAAAGAATTTTAATTAAATTTGTGGGGAAAACAGCTTATATCCCCGATAACTAGTAAATCATTGAAAACACACTTTTTAGGGGTTTATAAAATTTAAGAAAAAAACTACTTGTATTATACAATAACGCTACAGTTTACAAGAAACTAGGAAAAAACGTAGAAAATTACCGTATATAACAAAAATAACCTTTTACTCTTCTATTTATTAGTTAAAGTTGTGTAAGTACTTTAGGTGAAAATTATTCTAAAAAAAAAAAGATTGATATTTCAATTTGTAGGAAAAACAGCTATATTCCCCGAAAAACTAGATAAAATTTGAAAAAAACACTTTTTTGGGGGTAAAAATGCTTTATCAAAGGAAAATTTCCCTTTTATTAATTATTAACAAAAACAATTAACAAGAAACTAGAAAAACAAATAATAAAAATTTTTATCAAATAAGAGTCTCAAACTCCTATAAAAAGCTTACAGTACTTAAATAGAAATTTCTAACTAAAAACTTAAAAACCACATTTGAATTCTCTATCAAAAAAGGGGAATAATGCAATTTTGACATTTTTTAGCCATTAAAAAATACATTTAAAAAACTTGAAAAAATGTGTTTTTAAAAAAAAAATTGAACATAAATTTTATGAAAAATACAATTTTAAGGGTCGAAATTATAAAAATATAGTTGGTAAAAGTGCTGAATAAAGTCAAATTTTGACATTTTTTTAAGGGTTTAAAAATGCATTAAAATACTTTAAAAAACTTTTTTGAGGATTTAAAATTTTAAAATTTGATTTCAGAAAAAAGCATTTTTTGTATAACATTGTAAAATATAGTTTTTGTAAAAAGCTGAATAAAGCAAACTTCGAAATTTTAGGGCCCTTTTAAAAAAAAATTGAAATATTGAAAAAACATTGTTTTTTAAGATTAAAATTGATACTAAATTTCATGAAAAATAATTTTTAGCTATTAAATTTTTTAAAATATAGTTGTAACAATATCCAAAGTTTAGCTACATATAAAAGAAATTACTCCAATTTTTAGAAAAAAAAAAACTCTCACTATAATCTAAAATCATTGAAAAAAAACTAATTTTAAGGGTTTTAGCAATATGATAAGAAAAAACCTGTTATATAAAAAACGCTACTTACAAGAAAACTATGAAAAAACATTGCAATATACCCTTTTTATCACAATAAATAAACTCTTTCTCTTCTATTTTAAAAGATTTTAAAATAAGTAAATACATAGGTAAAATTTTTTTTAAAAAGAGGATTTTATACTTTAATTTTTAGGAAAACAGTTAATATATCACCCAAAATAGCAAACATCATTGAAAACACAATTTTAGGGGGGTTTTAGCAAAGATAAATAAAAATACTGTATATATACAAAAACGCTACGTTTTCAAGAAATATGGAAAAACGTTGCAATAAACCATTATATCAAATAAATAAAATTTACATTCATTTATTGTTTTAAAGTAATGTAAGCTATTATAGGTGCAAATTTTTTTAAAAAAGAGGATTTTATACTTCAGTTTGTGGAAAAAAAAACCAAACCCATATATCAGAAAAAAACTTTTTTTGCTGAAAAAATCAAAAAAATTGAAANTGAAAATACTTTTATAGCTATTAAAAAATATGGTAAATAATTTTAAAATATAGCCTTGTATTGATACAATAAAACACTACAAGGTTTTAAACAAAGAAACGAAAAATAATTTGAAATACGCTTCAATATACAGTTATTCACACTAAATAACCTATTACTCTTTATTAAAGTTAAGTAATGTAAGCTACTTATAGGTGCAATGTTCAAAAGAGGATTTATACTCATATTAGAAACAGCTATATATCACCGATAGCTAGCTAATATCATTGAAAACACTACATTTTATGGGTTTATAACAATATGATAAGTAAAACTACTTGTATATATACAATAACGCTACAGTTTACAAGAAACTATGAAAAACGCTTACAATATACCGTTATATCACATTAATAACCTCTTACTCTTATATTTAATAGCTTAATGTAATGTAAGCTACTTATGGGTGCAAATTATTCTAAAAAGAGGATTTTATACTTCAATTTGTAGGAAAACAGCTATATATCACCGATAACTTGCTAATATCATTGAAAACACTACATTTTATGGGTTTATAGCAATATGATAAGTAAAAATACTTGTATATATACAATAACGCTTCAGTTTACAAGAAACTATGAAAAACGCTTGCAATATACAGTTATATCACAATAAATAACCTCTTACTCTTTTTTTTAATAGCTTTATGTAATGTAAGCTACTTATAGGTGCAAATTATTCTAAAAAGATAATTTTAATTCACATTGTAGGAAATCAGCATATATCACCGATAACTAGCTAAAATCATTGAAAACACTACATTTTATGGGTTTATAGCAATATGATAAGTAAAACTACTTGTATATATACAATAACGCTACAGTTTACAAGAAAATATGAAAAACGCTTGCAATATACAGCTATATCACAATAAATAGCCTCATACTCTTATATTTAATAGCTTAATGTAATGTAAGCTACTTATAGGTGCAAATTATTCTAAAAAGAGGATTTTATACTTCAATTTGTAGGAAAACAGCTATATATCACCGATAACTAGCTAATATCATTGAAAACACTACATTTTATGGGTTTATAGCAATATGATAAGTAAAAATACTTGTATATATACAATAACGCTACAGTTTACAAGAAACTATGAAAAACGCTTGCAATATACAGTTATATCACAATAAATAACCTCTTTCTCTTCTATTTAATAGCTTTATGTAATGTAAGCTACTTATAGGTGCAAATTATTCTAAAAAGAGGATTTTATACTTCAATTTGTAGGAAAACAGCTATATATCACCGATAACTAGCTAATATCATTGAAAACACAACATTTTATGGGTTTATAGCAATATGATAAGTAAAACTACTTGTATATATACAATAACGCTTCAGTTTACAAGAAACTATGAAAACGCTTGCAATATACAGTTATATCACAATAAATAACCTCTTACTCTTCATTTAATAGCTTTATGTAATGTAAGCTACTTATAGGTGCAAATTATTCTAAAAAGAGAAATTTTTACTTCACATTGTAGGAAAACAGCTATATATCACCGATAACTAGCTAATATCATTGAAAACACAACATTTTATGGGTTTATGGCAATATGATAAGTAAAACTACTTGTATATATACAATAACGCTACAGTTTACAAGAAACTATGAAAAACGCTTGCAATATACAGTTATATCACAATAAATAACCTCTTACTCCTCTATTTAATATCTTTATGTAATGTAAGCTACTTATAGGTGCAAATTATTCTAAAAAGAGGATTTTATACTTCAATTTGTAGGAAAACAGCTATATATCACCGATAACTAGCTATATCATTGAAACACAACATTTTATGGGTTTATAGCAATATGATAAGTAAAACTTCTTGTATATATACAACAACACTACAGTTTACAAGAAACTATGAAAAACGCTTGCAATATACCGTTATATAACAATAAATAACCTATTACTCTTCTATTTATAAACTTAATGTAATGTAAGCTACTTATAGGTGCAAATTATTCTAAAAAATGGATTGTATACTTCAATTTGTAGGAAAACAGCTATATATCACCGATAACTAGCTAAAATCATTGAAAAGAACACATTTTGAGGGTATAAAGCATTATCATAAGGTAAATTCCTTCTAATAATTATATAACACAACAATTAACAAGAAACTATGAAAAACACGTATAATATACAATTGCATCACAATATAGAGTCTCAAACTCCTATTATAAGCTTACAGTAGTTTTAAAATAGAAATTTCTAACGAAAAACAACTATAATACCACCATTTTGAATTTCTCTATCAAAAAAAGGGCTGAATAATGCCAATTTTCGACATTTTTTAGCCATTCAAAAATACATTAAAACACTTGAAAAAACGTTGTTTTTAAGAATAAAATTAATACATAAATTTCATGAAAAATACGTGATTTTAGCTCGTAATATTATAAAATATATTTGTGTAAAAGTGCTGAATAATGTCAAATTTTGACATTTTTAAGGCTTTCAAAAATGCATTAAAATACTTGAAAAAACGTTGTTTTGAGGATTAAAATTGATACTTAAATTTCATGCAAATGCATATTTTTAGCTCATAACATTGTAAAATATAGTTCTGTAAAAGTGCTGAATAATGTCATATTTCGACATTTTTTAGCCTTTCAAAAAAACATTGAAATACTTGAAAAAACATTGTTTTAAGATTAAAATTGATACTAAATTTAATGAAAAATACATATTTTTAGCTATTAATTTTGTAAATATAGTTGTAGCAAATATCAAAAGCTATTTAGCTACATACATAAAGAAATATACTTCAATTTGTAGAAAAAAACAACTCTTCACTGATAACTAGCTAAAATCATTGAAAACACTACATTTTAAGGGTTTATAGCAATATGATAAGTAAAACTACTTGTATATATACAATAACGCTACAGTTTACAAGAAACTATGAAAAACATTTGCAATATACCGTTATATCACAATAAATAACCTCTTACTCTTCTATTTAATAGCTTAATGTTGTGTAAGCTACTTATAGGTGCAAATTATTCTAAAAAAAAGGATTGTATACTTCAATTTGTAGGAAAACAGCTATATATCACCGATAACTAGCTAAAATCATTGAAAAGAACACATTTTGAGGGTATAATGCATTATCATAAGGTAAATTCCTTCTATTAATTATATAACACAACAATTAACAAGAAACTATGAAAAACACGTATAATATACAATTGTATCACAATATAGAGTCTCAAACTCCTATTATAAGCTTACAGTAGTTTAAAATAGAAATTTCTAACCAAAACAACTATAGTACCACATTTTGAATTTCTCTATCAAAAAAAGGGCTGCATAATGCCAATTTTCGACATTTTTTAGCCATTCAAAAATACATTATAACACTTGAAAAAACGTTGTTTTTAAAAATAAAATTGATACATACATTTTATGAAAAATACATATTTTAAGCTCGTAATATTATAAAATATAGTTGTGTAAAAGTGCTGAATAATGTCAAATTTTGACATTTTTAAGGCTTTCAAAAATGCATTAAAATACTTGAAAAAAAGTTGTTTTGAGGATTAAAATTGATACTTAAATTTCATGCAAATGCATATTTTTAGCTCATAACATTGTAAAATATAGTTGTGTAAAAGAGCTGAATAATGTCAAATTTCGACATTTTTTAGCCTTTCAAAAAAACATTGAAATACTTGAAAAAACATTGTTTTAAGATTAAAATTGATATCTAAATTTCATGAAAAATACATATTTTTAGCTATTAATTTTGTAAAATATAGTTGTAGACAATATCCAAAGCTATTTAGCTACATATATAAAGAAATATACTCCAATTTGTAGAAAAAAAAAACTCTTCACTGATAACTAGCTAAAATCATTGAAAACACTACATTTTAAGGGTTTATAGAAATATGATAAGTAAAACTACTTGTATATATACAATAACGCTACAGTTTACAAGAAACTATGAAAAACGCTTGCAATATACAGTTATATCACACTAAATAACCTATTACTCTTCTATTTAATAGCTTAATGTAATGTAAGCTACTTATAGGTGCAAATTATTCTAAAAAGAGGATTTTATACTTCAATTTGTAGGAAAACAGCTATATATCACCGATAACTAGTTAATATCATTGAAAACACTACATTTTATGGGTTTATAGCAATATGATAAGTAAAAATACTTGTATATATACAATAACGCTACAGTTTACAAGAAACTATGAAAAACGCTTGCAATATACCGTTATATCACAATTAATAACCTCTTACTCTTATATTTAATAGCTTAATGTAATGTAAGCTACTTATAGGTGCAAATTATTCTAAAAAGAGGATTTTATACTTCAATTTGTAGGAAAACAGCTATATATCACCGATAACTAGCTAATATCATTGAAAACACTACATTTTATGGGTTTATAGCAATATGATGAGTAAAAATACTTGTATATATACAATAACGCTTCAGTTTACAAGAAACTATGAAAAACGCTTGCAATATACAGTTATATCACAATAAATAACCTCTTACTCTTTTTTTTAATAGCTTTATGTAATGTAAGCTACTTATAGGTGCAAATTATTCTAAAAAGAGAATTTTTTACTTCACATTGTAGGAAATCAGCTATATATCACCGATAACTAGCTAAAATCATTGAAAACACTACATTTTATGGGTTTATAGCAATATGATAAGTAAAACTACTTGTATATATACAATAACGCTACAGTTTACAAGAAAATATGAAAAACGCTTGCAATATACAGTTATATCACAATAAATAACCTATTACTCTTCTATTTATTAGCTTAATGTTGTGTAAGCTACTTATAGGTGCAAATTATTCTAAAAAAAAAGATTGTATACTTCAATTTGTAGGAAAACAGCTATATATCACCGATAACTAGCTAAAATCATTGAAATGAACACATTTTGAGGGTATAATGCATTATCATAAGGTAAATTCCTTCTATTAATTATATAACACAACAATTAACAAGAAACTATGAAAAACACGTATAATATACAATTGTATCACAATATAGAGTCTCAAACTCCTATTATAAGCTTACAGTACTTTAAATAGAAATTTCTAACGTAAACAACTATAATACCACATTTTGAATTTCTCTAGCAAAAAAAGGGCTGAATAATGTCAATTTTCGACATTTTTTTAGCCCTTAAAAAATACATTAAAACACTTGAAAAAACGTTGTTTTTAAGAATAAAATTGATACATAAATTTCATGAAAAATAAATATTTTAAGCTCTTAATATTATAAAATATAGTTTTGTAAAAATGCTGAATAATGTCAAATTTTGACATTTTTAAGGCTTTTAAAAATGCATTAAAATACTTGAAAAAACGTTGTTTTGAGGAGTAAAATTGATACTTAAATTTCAGCAAATGCATATTTTTTAGGCTCATAACATTGTAAAATATGGTTGTGTAAAAAGTGCTGATAATGTCAAATTTTCGGACACTTTTAGCCTTCAAATAAAACATTGAAATACTTGAAAAAACAGGTTTTAAGATAAAATTGATATCTAAATTTATGATACAATACATAGTTTTAGCTGTTAATTTTTAATATAGTTGTAGCAAAATATCAAAAGCTATTTAGCTACATACAGAAGAAAATAACTTCAATTTGTAGTAAAAACAACTCTTCACTGATAACTAGCTAAAAATCATGGAAAAAACTTACTTTAAAGGGTTTATAGCAATATGATAAGTAAAATACTTTTTATATATACCAATAACGCTTACAATTACACGAATCTATGAAAAACGCGCAATATACAGTTATTTCCATTTAAAATACCTCTGACTCTTCTAATTTTATAGCTTAGTAATGTAAGCAATATAGGTGCAATTATTCTAAAAAGAGGATTTTATATTCAATTTGTAGGAAAACAGCTATATATCAACGATAACTAGCTAAAATCATGAAAAAACACACCATTTTAAAGGGTTTATAGCAATATTGAGAACGGGTAAAAATACTTATATATACAATAACGCACAATTACAAAGAATCTATGAAAAACCCTCCTTGCAATAACAGTTATTTCACATTAAATAACTCTTACCTCTTCTATTTATTAGCTTATTGTAATGTAAGCTACTATAGGTGCAAATTATTCTAAAAAGAGGATTTATCATTAATTTGTAGGGAAAAACAGATATATATCACCCCCGATAACTAGCTAAAAATTATTGAAAAAACTACATATTATGGGGTTTATCGCAATATGATAATTAAAAACTACTTGTATTATATACACTAACGATTACAGTTACAAAGAAACATATGGTTAAAAACCGCTTGCAATATACAGTTAATCACAATAAATACCCTCTTACTTTCTATTAATAGCTTTATGTAATGTAAAGCTAGTTTTTTGGTCGGTGTATCCTACTCTAAAAGAGGATTTTATACTTACAATTGTAGGAAAAACAGCTATATATCACGATAACTAGCTAAATCATTGGAAAACACAAAATTTTAGGGTTTATAGCAATTGATAAGTAAAACTACTCGTAAACATAACAAAACGTTACAGTTACAAGGAAACTATGAAAAACGCTTGGCAATATACCTTTTATATCACAACAAATAGCCTCTTACTTTCTATTTATTTAGTTAATGTAATGAAGCTACTGATAGTGCATCTTACTCTAAAAGAGGATTTGATACTTCAATTTTAGGAAAAACAGCAATATTATCACCGATAACTAGCTAATATCATTGAAAACATTACATGTTATGGGTTTATAGCAATAGATAAGTAAAACTAATTGGATATATACAATAAACTGCAACAGTTTACAAGTAAACTATGAAAAACGCTTGCAATATACAGTTATATCACACCTAAATAACTATACTCTTCTATTTAATAGCTAAGTAATGTAAGCTACTTATAGGTGCAAATGTTCTAAAAGGGATTTATACTTCAATAATAGGAAAATGCTATATATCACCGATAACTGCGAATATCATTTGAAAACACTAATTATGGGTTTATAGCAAAGATAAGTAAAAAACTACTGCTATATATACAATAAACGCTACAGTTACAAGAAAACTATGAAAAAACGATTACTAATTTATACCGTCTTATATCACATTAAAAACCTCTTATCTTTAATTAAGAGCTTAATGTAAGTAAGCTACTTTATGGGTGCAGAATATCTAAAAAGACGATGGTTAAATCAAATTGTAGGAAAAACAGCTATATAACACCGATAAATAGTAAATCATTGAAAACACTACATTTTCTATGGGTTGATAGAACTGCTCAAGTAAAAAATACTTGTATATATACAAATAACGCTACGTTTACAAGAAAACTCTGAAAAACGTTGCAATATACCGTTATATCACAAATAATAACCTCTTAATCTTATAATTAATAGCGTAATTAGAGCTACTTATAGGTGCAAAAAATTATTCTAATAATAAAGAGGATTATACTTTCAATTTGTAGGAAAACAGCTATATATCACCGATAAATAGCTAAGATCATTTTTAAAACACACATTTTATGGGTTATAGCAATATGATAAGTAAAAAAACTACTTGTATATATACAATAAACGCTTCAGTTACAAGAAAACTATGCAAAAACCGCTTGCAATATCTACAGTTATTACAGCAATAAAACTCTTATCTTATTTTTAATAGTTTAGGTAATGTAAAGCTACTTACAGGTGCAAATTATTCTAAAAAGAGAATTTTACTCACATTGAGGAAATCAGCTATATATCACCGATAACTAGTTAAAATCATGAAAACACTACATTTATGGTTTATAGCAAATGATAAAAGAAAAACTACTTGATATATACAATAACGCAGTTTACAAGAAAAACTATGAAAAACGTTTGCAATATACAGTTATATCACCCAATAAATAGCCCCATACTCTTAATTCAATAGATTAATGCTAAGGTAAGCTACTTATAATTGACAAATTATTCTAAAAAGAGGATGTTATACTTCCAATTTGTAGTTTGAAAACAGCTAATATCACGATAATTAACTAATATCATTGAAAAACACATATTTTATGGGTTTATAGCAATATGAAAGTAAACCTACTGGGTACTATACAATAACGCTACAGTTTACAAGAAACTATGAAAACGCTGCAATTATACAGTATATCACAATAAATAACCTCTTTCTCTTCTATTTAATAGCTTTATGTAATGTAAGCTAGTTATAGGTGCATCTTATTCTAAAAAGAGGATTTTATACATCAATTGAGGAAAACAGCTATATATCACCGATTACTAGCTAATATCATGAAAACACTACATTTATGGGTTTATAGCAATATGATAAGTAAAACTACTTGTATATATACAATAACGCTACAGTTACAAGAAAACTATGAAAAACGCTTACAATATACCGTTATATCACATTAATAACCTCTTACTCTTATATTTAATAGCTTAATGTTGTGTAAGCTACTTATAGGTGCAAATATTCTAAAAAAAAAGATTGTATACTTCAATTGTAGGAAAACAGCTATATATCACCGATACTAGCTAAAATCATTGAAAAGAACACATTTTGAGGGTATAATGCTTATCATAAGGTAAATTCCTTCTATAATTATATAACACAACAATTAACAAGAAACTATGAAAAACACGTATAATATACAATTGTATCACAATATAGAGTCTCAAACTCCTATTATAAGCTTACAGTACTTTAAAATAGAAATTTCTAACGTAAACAACTATAATACCACATTTTGAGTTTCTCTGTCAAAAAAAGGGCTGAATAATGTCAATTTTCGACATTTTTTAGCCATTAAAAAATACATTAAAACACTTGAAAAAACGTTGTTTTTAAGAATAAAATTGATACATAAATTTCATGAAAAATACATATTTTAAGCTCTTACTATTATAAAATATAGTTGTGTAAAAGTGCTGAATAATGTCAAATTTTGACATTTAAAGGCTATCAAAAATGCATTAAAATACTTGAAAAAACGTTGTTTGAGGATTAAAATTGATACTTAAATTTCATGCAAATGCATATTTTTAGCTCATAACATTGTAAAATATAGTTGTGTAAAAGAGCTGAATAATGTCAAATTTCGACATTTTTTACCCTATCAAAAAAACATTGAAATACTTGAAAAAACATTGTTTTAAGATTAAAATTGATATCTAAATTGCATGAAAAATACATATTTTTAGCTATTAATTTTGTAAAATATAGTTGTAGACAATATCCAAAGCTATTTAGCTACATATATAAGAAAATACTCCAANTTTTTTTTTTTTTTTTTTTTTTTTTTTTAAAACCACTAAATAACCTATTATCTTCTATTAAAAGCTTAAAATATGTAAGCTACTTATAGGTGCAAATTATTCTAAAAAAAGGATTTTATACTTCAATATATAGGAAAACAGCTATATATCACCGATAACTAGTAATATCATTGAAAACACTACATTTTATGGGTTTATAGCAATATGATAAGTTAAAACTACTTGTATATATACAATAACGCTACAGTTTACAAGAAACTATGAAAAACGCTTGCAATATACCGTTATATAACAATAAATAACCTATTACTCATCTATTTATTAGCTTAATGTAATGTAAGCTACTTATAGGTGCAAATTATTCTAAAAAGAGGATTTTATACTTCAATCTGTAGGAAAACAGCTATATATCACCGAAAACTAGCTAATATCATTGAAAACACTACATTTTATGGGTTTATAGCAATATGATAAGTGAAAATATTTGTATATATACAATAACGCTCCAGTTTACAAGAAACTATGAAAAACGCTTGCAATATACCGTTATATCACAATTAATAACCTCTTACTCTTATATTTAATAGCTTAATGTAATGTAAGCTACTTATAGATGCAAATTATTCTAAAAAGAGGATTTTATACTTCAATTTGTAGGAAAACAGCTATATATCACCGATAACTAGCTAATATCATTGAAAACACAACATTTTATGGGTTTATAGCAATATGATAAGTAAAACTACTTGTATATATACAATAACGCTACAGTTTACAAGAACCTATGAAAAACGCTTGCAATATACCGTTATATAACAATAAATAACCTATTACTCCTCTATTTATTAGCTTAATGTAATGTAAGCTACTTATAGGTGCAAATTATTCTAAAAAGAGGATTTTATACTTCAATTTGTAGGAAAACAGCTATATATCACCGATAACTAGCTAACTAATATCATTGAAAACACTACATTTTATGGGTTTATAGCAATATGATAAGTAAAAATACTTGTATATATACAATAACGCTACAGTTTACAAGAAACTATGAAAAATGCTTGCAATATACCGTTATATCACAATTTATAACCTCTTACTCTTATATTTAATAGCTTAATGTAATGTAAGCTACTTATAGGTGCAAATTATTCTAAAAAAAGAGGATTTTATACTTCAATTTGTAGGAAAACAGCTATATATCACCGATAACTAGCTAATATCATTGAAAACACAACATTTTATGGGTTTATAGCAATATGATAAGTAAAACTACTTGTATATATACAATAACGCTACAGTTTACAAGAAACTATGAAAAACGCTTGCAATATACAGTTATATCACAATAAATAACCTCTTACTCCTCTATTTAATAGCTTTATGTAATGTAAGCTACTTATAGGTGCAAAATATTTTAAAAAGAGGATTTTATACTTCAATTTGTAGGAAAACAGCTATATATCACCGATAACTAGCTGATATCATTGAAAACACAACATTTTATGGGTTTATAGCAATATGATAAGTAAAACTACTTTTATATATACAATAACGCTACAGTTTACAAGAAACTATGAAAAACGCTTGCAATATACAGTTATATCACAATAAATAACCTACTTACTCTTCTATTTTATAGCTTAATGTAATGTAAGCTACTTATATGTGCAAATTATTCTAAAAAGAGGATTTTATACTTCAATTTATAGGAAAACAGCTATATATCACCGATAACTAGCTAATATCATTGAAAACACTACATTTTATGGGTTTATAGCAATATGATAAGAAAAACTACTTGTATATACACAATAACGCTACAGTTTACAAGAAACTATGAAAAACGCTTGCAATATACAGTTATAACATAATAAATAACCTCTTACTCTTCTATTTATTTAGCTTAATGTAATGTAAGCTACTTATAGGTGCATCTTACTCTAAAAGAGGATTTTATACTTCAATTTGTAGGAAAACAGCTATATATCACCGATAACTAGCTAATATAATTGAAAACACTACATTTTATTGGTTTTATAGCATATGATAAGTAAAACTACCTGTATATATACAATAACGCTATAGTTTACAAGAAACTATGAAAAACGCTTGCAATATACAGTTTATATCACACTAAATAACCTATTACTCTTCTACTTAATAGCTTAATGTTAATGTAAGCTACTTATAGGTGCAAATTATTCTAAAAAGAGGATTTTATACTTCAATTTGTAGGAAAACAGCTATATATCACCGATAACTAGCTAATATCATTGAAAACACAACATTTTATGGTTTATATAGCAATATGATAAGTAAAAATACTTGTATATATACAATAACGCTCCAGTTTACAAGAAACTATGAAAACGCTTGCAATATACGTTATATCCAATAATAACCTCCTACTCTTATATTATAGCTTAATGTAATGTAAGCTACTATAGTGCAGATTATTCTAAAAAGAGGATTTTATACTTCAATTGTAGGAAAACAGCTATATATCACCGATAACTAGCTAATATCATTAAAAAACACTATTATGGGTTTATAGCAATATGATAAGTAAACTACTTGTATATATACAATAATGCTTCAGTTTACAAGAAACTATGAAAACGCTTGCAATATAGAGTTATATCACAATAAATAACCTCTACTCTTCTATTTAATAGCTTAATGTAATGTAAGCTACTTATAGGTGTAATTATTCTAAAAAGAGGATTTTATACTTCAATTTGTAGGAAAACAGCTATATATCACCGATAACTAGCTAATATCATTGAAAACACTACATTTATTGAATTATCAATTGTATCACAATAGTTTCAAACTCCTATTATAAGCTTACAGTATTTAAAAATAGAAATTTCTAACCAAAACAACTATAATACCAATATTAAATTTCTCTATCAAGAAAGGGCTGAATATGTCAATTTTCGACATTTTTTAGACTGAAAATGCATTAAACACTTGAAAAAACGTTGTTTTAGAATAAAATTGATGTATAAATTTCTAAAATATATATTTAAGCTCTAAAGTAGTCGTCCAGACCATTTCATCATTCCTGTTTAATGCAGCAAATCATAGCCATTGACGAGAATAACAATACTCGTCACTTTTTGTATCCATCGGGGCCGTTTTTTTAAATAATCCGCATAAAATTGCAATTCCCCTGAGTTTCTCAAAAACGCATTTCAAATTTGCAGACGCATCAGGCTCAGGCTCCGTGACGTACCGATCAGGGAGCTCATCTTCCCGGCTGATTCAGAGGCACGTAACACAGAGATAAATATAACAGTACTTGAAGATATTTGGGTGTTTCTGATAGATTTTTTTGCTATATGCCAACATGCATGCATCCTTTATGGTGCAGCATGCTTCACTTCCCAAAACACACGCCTGCCACCCGACACCCTTCCAACCACGCTGGGAATACTTGGACTCTCCTTCGGCTTTGGGACTGAAATGAACTACCGCACTGTATTGTATGCTTATTTACTTCACATCTGTAAGGTTCCATGGTGCGCTCAGCCTTGGTTAACCCACACGACCGCCATGAAATATGAGTGCCTCAAAAATCTAAGTCCTTAGGAGTTGGTATCTTCGGGTGGATTAAGGTAAGGTTAGGTTAGTATAACTTTGTGTTAAGGTTAGGTTAGTGTTAGGTATAACTTGTGGTTTAAGGTTAGGTTAGGTATACTTTGTGGTTAAGGTTAGGTTAGGTTAGGTATACTTTGTGGTTAAGGTTAGGTTAGGTTAGGTATACTTTGTGGTTAAGGTTAGGTTAGGAATACTTTGTGGTTAAGGTTAGGTTAGGTTAGGTATACTTTGTGGTTAAGGTTAGGTTAGGTTAGGTATACTTTGTGGTTAAGGTTAGGTTAGGTAGTATACTTTGTGGTTAAGGTTAGGTTAGGTTAGGTATACTTTTGGTTAAGGTTAGGTTAGGTTAGGTATACTTTGTGGTTAAGGTTAGGTTAGCTAGGTTAGGTATACTTTGTGGTTAAGGTTAGGTTAAGCTAGGTATACTTTTGGTTAAGGTTAGGTTAGGTTAGGTATACTCTGTGTTAAGGTTAGGTTAGGTTAGGTTAGGTATACTTTGTGGTTAAGGTTAGGTGTTAGGTATACTTTGTGGTTAAGGTTAGGTGTAGGTATACTTTGTGGTTAAGGTTAGGCTAGGTTAGGTTAGGTATACTTTGTGGTTAAGGTTAGGTTAGGTATACTTTGTTGGTTAGGTTAGGTTAGGTATACTTTGTGGTTAAGGTTAGGTTAGGTTAGGTATACTTTGTGGTTAAGGTTGTTAGGTTAGGTATACTTTGTGGTTAGGTTAGGTTAGGTTAGGTATACTTTGTGGTTAAGGTTAGGTTAGGTTAGGTATACTTTGTGGTTAAGGTTAGGTTAGGTTAGGTATACTTTGTGGTTAAGGTTAGGTTAGGTTAGGTTAGGTATACTTTGTGGTTAAGGTTAGGTTAGGCTAGGTATATTTTTGTGGTTAAGGTTAGGTTAGGTTAGGTATACTTTGTGGTTAAGGTTAGGTTAGGTTAGGTTAGGTATACTTTGTGGTTAAGGTTAGGTTAGGTAGGTATACTTTGTGGTTAAGGTTAGGTTAGGTTAGGTATACTTTGTGGTTAAGGTTAGTGGGTTTGGTTAGGTTAGGTTTTAGGTTAGGTTAGGTATACTTTGTGGTTAAGGTTAGGATAGGTTAGGTATACTTTGTGGTTAAGGTTAGGTTAGGTTAGGTTAGGTTAGGTATACTTTGTGGTTAAGGTTAGGTTAGGTATACTTTGTGGTTAAGGTTAGGTAGGTTAGGTTAGGTATACTTTGTGGTTAAGGTTAGGTTAGGTATACTTTGTGGTTAAGGTTAGGTTAGGTTAGGTGATACTTTGTGGTTAAGGTTAGGTTAGGTTAGGTATACTTTGTGGTTAAGGTTAGGTTAGGTTAGGTATACTTTGTGGTTAAGGTTAGGTTAGTTAGGTATACTTGTGGTTAAGGTTAGGTTAGGTATACTTTGTGGTTTTAAGGTTAGTTATTAGGTTAGAGGTTAGGTATAACTTTGTGGTTAAGGTTAGGTTAGGTTAGATTTTTACATATAGTGACTTTCATGATTTTTTGGGGGAGCCATAAATCACTTATATTTGCTTCCCCCACCCAAAAACCCCGTATTCCCGCCAGTTCCCCAGGCTTGTTGGCTATAGGGGAAGAAAAAAAAGATAGGGGTGAAGGACTTCTTCCAAAGTTTTACCCACGCCTGCACACACGCCTCCTTCCCACACACACGCTTGCATACACGCCTCCTTCCCACACACACGCCTGCACACACGCCTCCTTCCCACACACACGCCTGCAGACACGCTTCCTTCCCACACACACGCCTGCAGACACGCTTCCTTCCCACACACACGCCTGCACACCGACACCCTTCCCACACAGACGCCTGCACACACACACGCCTGCACACACGCCTCCTTCCCACACACACGCCTCCTTCCCACACACACGCTTCCTTCCCACACACACGCCTGCACACTGACATCCTTCCCACACACACGCCTGCACACACGTCTGCACACCGACACCCTTCTTACACACACGCCTACTTCCCACACACACGCCTGCACACACGCCCTCCACACACGTGCGTGTTGTGTGTGTATGTGTGTGTGGTGTGTGCAGGAAGGGTGTTGGTGCGCAGGCGTGTGTGCAGGCGTGTGTGTGGGAAGAGTGTCGGTCACAGCGACAGATTCACTGTCTGACACCGAAGTACAATCGGTCATCATAACATTTGCCGACAGGTGTCAGACAGAGTGTCTGCGGGCGTCCCTGTTCTGACGTCATCAATAACAGTCGTAGCCCTGTTGGAGGGAAGATTTTTTTTTTCGCGCGCTTTTTACAAAAGTCGTGTTTTTACGGAAATAAGGCCTGGAAATCAATTATTTTTGGTGGATTAGGTGTTTTGAATCAACATAATTAGGCAAAAAAAAAATGGGTCAGGACGACTACTTTAATATAAAATATAGTTGTGTAAAAGTGCTGAATAATGTCAAATTTTGACATTTTTTAGCCTTTCAAAAATGCATTAAAACACTTGAAAAAAAGATGTTTTTAAGAATAAAATTGATACATAAATTTCATGAAAAATACATTTTTTAAGCTCTTAATATTATAAAATATAGTTGTGTAAAAGTGCTGAACAATGTCAAATTTTGACATTTTTAAGGCTTTCAAAAATGCATTAAAATACTTGAAAAACGTTGTTTTTAGGATTTAAATTGATCCCTAAATTTCATGAAAATGCATATTTTTAGCTCATAACATTGTAAAATATAGTTGTATAAAAGTGCTGAATAATGTCAAATTTCGACATTTTTTAGCTATTCAAAAAAACATTAAAATACTTGAAAAAACATTGTTTTCAGATTAAAATTGAAATCTAAATTTCATGAAAAATACATATTTTTAGCTATTAATTTTGTAAAATATAGTTGTAGCAAATATCAAAAGCTATTTAGGTACAGATATAAAGAAATATACTTCAATTAGTAGAAAAAAAAAACTCTTCACTGATAACTAGCTAAAATCATTGAAAACACTACGTTTTAAGGGTTTATAGCAATAGATAAGTAAAAACTATTGTATATATCAATAACCGCTACAGTTTACAAGAAACATATGAAAAAACGCCTTTGCCATATACAGTTAATATACAATTAAATAACCTCTTACTCTTCTATTTATTAGACTTAATGTAATGTAAGATACTTATAGGTGCAAATTTTTCTAAAAGAGGATTTTTATACTTCAATTTGTAGGAAAACAGTTATATATCAACCCGATAAACTAGCTAATATCATTGAAAACATACATTTTAGCAGTTTTAGAGCAATATGATAAGCAAACTACTTGTATATATAAATAATGCCCTCAGTTTACAAAGAAACTATGAAAAACGCCTGCAATATACAGGTAATCACAATAAATAACTCTTACTCTTCTATTTAATAGTTTATGTAATGTAGCCTAACTGTATAGGTGCTAATTATTCTAAAAAGAGGATTTATACTTCAATTTGTAGGAAAACCGCTATATATCACCGATAAAGAGCTAATTCATTGAAAACACTATATTTTATTGAATGTATCAATTGTATCACAATATAGTCCAAACTTCTATTAGTAAGCTCTACAGTAGTTTAAAATAGAAATTTCTAACCAAAACAACTATAATACCACATATTAAATTTCTCTATCAAGAAAAGGGCTGAATAATGTCAATTTTCGACATTTTTTAGACCTGCAAAAATGCATTAAAACACTTGAAAAAAACGTTGCTTTTTAAAGACTAAAATTGATGTATAAATTTCTATGAAAAATACATATTTTAAGCCTCTTAGCAGTGAGTGTCCAGACCATTTATCATTCCTGATTTAATGCAGTCAAACATAGCCAATGACGAGTATCTCAACAATACGTCGTCACTTTTGTATCCAGTCAGCCGTTTTAAATAATCGCCAATCAACAATCTGCAAATTCCCCCGAGTTCTTCAAAACGCACTAAAGATTTGCAGACGCTCAACGAATATCAGGCTCCGTGACGTACCATCAGGGAGGCTCATCTTCCCGCCGCTCGAATCAGAGGCAGTAAACACAGAGATAAATATAACAGTACTTGAAGATATTTTGGCGGTGTTTCGATAGATTTTTTTTGCCATATTATGCCACATGCTGCATCCTTTATGGGTGCAGCAGCTTCCTTCCCACACACACGCCTCTGCCCACACCGGACACCCTTCCACACAACACGCCTGGAACTCACTCGTGGCAACTCATCCTTCCGGCTTTTGACTGAAAGAACACCGCACGTTATTGCTATGACTTATTATACTTCACATCTGTAAGGGTTCAAGCGCTGACCGCCTCAGCCTTGGTTAAACCCACACGACCCGCTATGAAATATGAGGTGCCTCAAAAAATTCTCAAGTCCAGTTTAGTTAGGTTAGAGATCTACTTTGTGGCTAAGGTAGGTTAGAGTTAGCGTTTTATACTTTGTGGTTAAGCGTTAGCGTTAGGTTAGGTATACTTTGTGGCTTAAGGTTAGAGTTAGGTATACTTTGTGGTTAAGGTATAGAAGTTAGGTTTAGTAGGATACTTTGTGGTTAGGTTTAGGTTAGAGATTAGGTATACTTTGTGGGTAAGGTTAGGTTAGGAATACTTTTGTGCGTTAAGGTTATCGGCTTAGGTAGGTATACTTTTGGTTTAAGGTTAGGTTAGGTGGAGGTATACTTGTGGTTAAAGGTTAGCGTTAGTTTAGGTATCACTTTGTGGTTAAGGTTAGTTGGTTCAAGGTATACTTTTTGGTTAGGTTAGGTAGGTTAGGTTAATACTTGTAGGTAAGGTTAGGCTTAGGCCTTAGGTTAGCGTATACTTTGTGGTTAGGTTAGGTTAAGCTAAGCGTATACTTTTTGGTTAAAAGGTTTAGGTTAGCGTTAGGTATACTTTGTGTTTAAGGTTAGCGTTAGCGTTTAGGTTTAGGTATACTTTGTGGTTTACAAGGTTAGGTTAGGTTAGGTCTACTTTCGTAGGCTTAAGGATTAGCGTTAGGGATACATTTTGTGCGTTAAAGGGTTAGGCTAGGTTAGGTTAGGTATACTTTGTGTTAAGCGTTAGGTTAGGTATACTTTGGGTTAGGGTTAGCCGTAGCGTTAGGTTATTACTTTGTGGTTAAGGTTTAGGTTAGGTTAGCGTATACTTTGTGGTTAAGGTGTAGGTTAGGTTAGGTAGACTTTGTGGTTAAGCGTGTAGGTTAGTTAGCGATATACTTTGTGGTTAAGAGTTAGGTTAGGGTAGGTAAATTTGTGGTGGAAGTTAGGTTAGGCTTAGCGTAACTTTGTGGTTAAGGTTAGGATTAGGTTAGCGTTAGAGTATCTACTTTGTGAGATTAAAGGTTAGGTTAGGCTAGGCTATACTTGTGGTTAAGGTTAGGTTAGGTTAGGTTAGGTATATACTTTGTGTTAAGCGTTAGGTTCGCGGTATAGGTTAGGTATACTTTGTGAGTTAAGCGTTAGGTGTAGGTTAGCGTATACTTGTGTTAAGGTTAGGTTTAGGTTAGCCGTTAGGGTAGACTTATGTGGTTAAGGTTAGGTTAGGCTAGGTTTAGGTTAGGTTAGAGTATACTTTTGGGGTTAAGGTTATGATAGGTTTAGTATACTTTGTGGTTAAGGTTAGTCTAGCGTTAGCGTTAGGTTAGGATTGTTGTGCGTTAAGGTTAGGTTAGGTTATACTTTGTGGTTAAGGTTAGGCCTTAGGTTTAGCGTTCAGGATATACTTGGTGGGTAAGGTTAGGTTAGGTATACTTGTGTGGTTAAGGTAGGTTAGGTTAGGATACTTGTGGCCTTAAGGTTAGGTTAGGTTAGGCTATACTTTGTGGTTAAGGTTAGGTTAGGGTATACTTTGCTGGCTAAGGTTAGGTTTAAGTTAGAGTAGCCGTTAGGTTATACTTGTGGCTTAAGGGTAGGTTAGCGTTAGCATTTTTACATATTAGTGACTTTCAAGTGATTTTGGGGGGAGACCATATAAATCACTTACACTCAAATGAATTCTCGTCTAACGAATAATCCACCATGCCCAAAAAAACCCCGCTATTCCCGCAGTTCCCCAGGCTTGTTGGCTAAGGGGAAGAAAAAAAAAGATAGGGGTGAAGGACTTCTTCCAAAGTTTTACCCACGCCTGCACACACGCCTCCTTCCCACACACACGCTTGCATACCCCACGCTCCGTCCACACACACGCCATGCAAACACGCCTCTTCCCCACACAGCCTGCAGACACGCCTTCCTTCCCAACACACACGCCTGCAGACACGCTTCCTTCCCACACACACGCCTGCAACACGACACCCTATCCCACACAGACGCCACTGCACACAAACACGCCTGCACACACGCCTCCTTCCCACAACAACAGCCTCTCTCACACACCGCTTCCTTTACCCACACACACGCATGCCCACCACTCCGACACCCTTCCCACACATCACGCCCTGCACACCACGCACGCTGCACACCGACACCCTTCATTACACCCTACCGCCTACTTCCCACCCACACGCCTGCAACAACACGCCCCTCCACAGAGCGTGTGATGTTGTGTTGTATGTGTGTGTGGTGTGTGCAGGAAAAGGTGTGGTGGCGCCACAGGCCGTGTGTGCAGGCGTGTGTTGTGGGAAGAGTGTCGGTCCACAGCGACATATTCACTGCTCTGACACGAACAAGTACAATCGCGTCCATGCATAACATTTTGACCGACAGGTGTCAGACAGAGTGTCTGCGGGCGTCCCTGTTCGAGTCCATCAAAACAGTAGTAAGCCCATGTTGGAGGGAGATTTTTTTTTTCGCGCGCTTTTTACAAATAGTCGTGTTTTACGGAAATAAGGCCCTGGACAATTTATTATTTTGTGCAGTGGATTAGGTGTTTTGAGATCAACAGAATTAGGCAAAAAAAAAAAATGGGTCGATTTTTTTTTTTTGACTACATTAATATAAAATATAGTTGTGTTAAAAGTGCCTGAATAATGTCAAATTTTGACATTTTTTAGCCTTTCAAAAAATGCATTTTAAAACCACTTGAACAAAAAGATGTTTTTAAGAATAAATGATAACATAAATTTCATGAAAAAATAATTTTTTAAGAGATCTATAATATTATAAAAAATAGTTAGTTGTAAACCTTCCTCAAGTGCTGAACAATGTCAAATTTTGACATTTTTATGGCTTTCAAAAAATGCATTAAAAAATACTTGTAAAAAACGTTGGTTTTAGAATTAAAATTGCTCCCTAAATTTCATGAAAATGCATATTTTTAGCTCATACATGCTAAAATAATAGATTGCTATTTAAAAGTGTGCTGAATAATGTTCAAATTCGACATTTTTTTAGCCCTTCCAAAAAAAAACATTAAAATACTTGAAAAAACATTGTTTTCAGATTAAAATTGAAATACTAAATTTCATGAAAAATACATATTTTTAGCTATTAATTTTGATAAAATATAGTTGTAGCAAAATATCAAAAGCTATTTAGGCTCCAGATATAAAGAAAAGTTATACTTAATTTGTAGAAAAAACAAACTATTCACTTATAACTAGCTAAAAATCATTTGAAAACACTACGTTTTAAGGGTTTATAGGCCCATATGCATAAGCAGAAAACTACTTGGTATATATGACAATAACGCTACAGTTTACAAGAAACTATGAAAAACACTTGCAAGATACCGTAATATCACAATAACTAACCTCTTACTCTTCATTTAATAGATTTATGATCAATGTAAGCTACTCTAGGTGCAAATCGTTCTAAAAAGAGGATTTTATACTTCAATTGTAGGAAAACAGTTAATATACACCGCATAACCAAATAATATATTGAAAACACTACATTTATGGGTTATAGCAATATGAGTAAGTAAAACTATCACTTCTGTATTATATACAATAACGCCATTAACAGATTTACAAGAAACTATGAAAACGCCTTGCAATATACCGTTATTTCACAAGAATAACCGTGATTTTACACTTCATTTATTAGCTTAATGTAATGAAAGACATACGGTTATAGGTGCGAAATTATTTTAAAAAGAGGATTTTATACTTCAATTTTGTAGGAAAAACCAGCCTATATATCACGATAAATAGCTGATATAATGAAAACACAACATTTTGATGGAAGTTTATAGCAATTATGATAAGGTAAAACTAATTGATATATACATAGAAACGCTACGTTTACAAGAAATATGAAAAACGCTCTGAATAATATCAGGCTTATAGCACAATAAAATAACCTCTTTACTCTTCTATTTATTAGTCCCTTAATGTATTGTAAGGTCACGTTATAGCGTGCAAAGATATTCTAAAAAGATGATTTATATTCAATTTATTAGGAAAAGCAGGCTAACCGTCATTCAACCTTAGCACCCAGAATTGAACTAGGCAACATTATTGAAAACACTACATTTAGGTTTGTATAGCAATATGATAAGTAAAAGACTTGCTATATATACCAAGAACGCTACAGTTTACAAGAAACTATGAAAAACGCTTGCAATAAACCATTATAGCACAATAAAAAACCTATTACTCTTCTATTTATTAGCCCTTAATGTAATGTAAGCCCTACTATAGCGTTGCAAATATTTTAATAAAGAGGATGTCTATACTTCAGTTTGTAGGGAAAACAGTCGTTGGTGTAGCGAAAAGAAATATCACCGCATAACTAGCTAATATCATTGGAAAACACTACATTTTATGGATTTAAAGCAAATAGACAAGCTTAAAACTACTTTTATATATACAATAACGCTACAGTTTAACAAGATGAATACTATGAAAAACGCTTGCCCCAATCATACAGTTATTTCACATATAAATAACCCTCTTACTCTTCTATTTAATAGCTTTAGTTAATGTAAGCTACTTATAGGGTGCCCCAAATTATTCTAAAAAGAGGGATTTATACTTCAATTTGTAGGAGAACAAGCTACATATCAACGCATAACTAGCTAATATCATTGAAAACAACAACATCTTATGGGTGTATAGCAATATGATAGGTTAAAACTACTCTGTATATATACAATAACGCTACAGTTTACAAGAAAACGATGAAAAACGCTTACAATATACCGTTATATAACAGTAAATTAACCTATTACTCTTCTATTTATTAGCCTTAATGTAATGTAAGCCCATCGCTTATAGGGGCATCGTACCTCTAAAAAGAGGATGTTTATACTTCAATTTTGTAGGGCGGGAAACAGCCTATATTCACCGATTAAACTAGAAATATCATGAAAAACACAACATTTTATGGGTTTTATTTTTTTTCAACCCATATGATAAGTAAAACTACTTGTATAGATACAATAACGCTACAGTTTACAAGGGAAACTAATGAAAAAACGCCTTGCCCAATATACAGTTATATCAACTAAATTAATCCTACTCTTCTATTTATTAGCCTTATGTAATGTAAGCTACTTATAGGTGCATCTTACTCTAAAAAGAGGATCTATATACTTCAATTGTTGGAAAACAGTATTATATCACCGCATAACTAGCTAATATCATTGAAAACCACTACATGTTAGGGGTTTATAGCCAATATGATAAGCTAAAAACTACTTGTATATTATTACAAAACGCTACAAGTTTACTAGAAACTATGAAAAACGCTTGCATATATTTTACCAGGTGTATATCACACTAAATAAACCTATTACTCTTCTATTTATTAGCATTTAATGTAATGCTACGCCCCTACTTAAGAGCGTGCAAATTATTCTAAAAAGAGGAGTTTAACTTCAATATATAGGAAAACAGCTATATATCCACCGATAACTAGCTAATATCATTGAAATTACACTACATTTTTATTGGTATTATAGTCAATATGATAAGTAAAACTACTTGTTATTATAACAATAACGCTACAGTTTACAAGAAACTATGAAAAAACGCTGACCAATATACAGTTTATATAAAATAAATAACACATACTGATTATATTTAATAAACTAATGTAATGTAAGCTAATTATAGGTGCCAAAATTATTCTAAAAAGAGGATTTATACTTCAATTGGTAGGGAAGAAACCGCTAATATATAACGATAACTAGCCTAATATCATTGAAAACACTACATTTATGGGTTTATAGCAATATAATAAGTTAATACTTGTATATATATCAATAACGCCTACAGTTTACAAGAAACTATGGAAAACAACGCTTTCAATATACAGTTATACACAATAAATAACCTCTACTCTTCTAATTTAATAGCTTAGTTAATGTAAGTACTTATAGGTGCATCGTATTCTAAAAAAAGAGGATTTTATTCGTCAATTGTAGGAAAACAACGCCCATATAT
The DNA here is from genome assembly GCA_016584305.1 of Chionoecetes opilio. Taxonomy (NCBI): domain Eukaryota; kingdom Metazoa; phylum Arthropoda; class Malacostraca; order Decapoda; family Majidae; genus Chionoecetes; species Chionoecetes opilio. The sequence goes on from JACEEZ010007503.1 coordinate 129,377, forward strand.
CACCGATAACTAGTAATATCATTGAAAACACAACATTTTATGGGTTTTATTTAATATGATAAGTAAAACTACTTGTATATATACAATTAACCGCTACGTTTACAAGAAATATGAAAAACGCCCTGCAATACACCGCTTATATCACAATAAATAACCTAGTACTCGTCTATTTATTAGCCTTAATGTAATTAAGCTATATAGGTGCAAATTATTTTAAAAAGAGGATTTTATACTTCAATTTGTAGGAAAACAGCTTATAGATCACCGATAACTAGCTTAATAATACATTGAAAACACTACATTTTATGAGGTTCTATTTAGCAATATGATAAGGTAAAACTACTTATTATATATACAATAACGATACGTTTACAAGAAACTATGAAAAACGCTTGCCAATATACAGTTATATCACAATAAATGACCTATACTCTGAGTATACATATTTATTAGCTTAGAAACGAATGAGTAAATAAATGTAACGCTAACAACTCAGAGCTAATCATATAGTGCAAAATTATTCTCAATAGCAAGGAAAAAAAATTTTATACTAAAATCTGTAAGGAAGATAAAGCACCTATATATCACCGGCATAACTAGCCTAATACATTGAAAAACACTAATTTTAGGGCGTGTATAGAAGCATAATAGATAAGTGCAACAATAATCTTGCAGCATATAAACTTAATACACAATAACGCACATACCATGTTTACAACAAGAAATTATTACAACTAGCTCACCTGCAAGACGTATACCGCTTAGACCTTATATCAACAATTATATAACTACTGAAAGCCTACTACTAAGTACTTTAATAGACACCTACTAAATGCTAAACTGTAAAGATCACCGCTTATATAGCCATGCAATTCATTCTAAAAGAGCGGATTGCACCAAATCTACAGTATACATCAATTTGAAAGGAAAAAAAGGCGAATCAACATATCACGATACAGCTAGCGAATATCATTGAAAACACAACGACTTTTCTAATGCGGGATCAATATCAGCCATGATATAGATAAGACTAAAACCTATAACTAAATAACGACTACGTTTACAAGACCTATGAAAAACGCTTTGCAATATACCGCGTCTATACCAATAAAAAAACCTATTACTCTTCTTTATTAGCTTTTAATGTAATGATGAAGCTACATATAGGTGCAAATTATATAAAAAAAGGATTGTAACTTCAATTTGTAGGAAAAACAGCCTATATCTCACCGGATAGCTAGATAAAATCATTGAAAGAACACATTTTGAGGTATAAAGACATGATCCTAAGGTAAATTCCTTCTCATTAATTATATAACACAGAAATTAACAAGAAAACTATTGAAAAACACGTATAATTACAATTGTATAACAATATGGAGTCTCTAAACCTATATAAGCCTTTAGAGTAGTTAAAATTAGAAATTTCTAACCAGAAACAACTATAATAACACATTTTGAATTTCTCTATCAAAAAAAGGGCGAATACTGTCAAATTGCGACATTTTTAGCCATTTTTTTTTTTTCAAAAAAATACATTAAACCACTTGAAAAAACGTTGCTTTTTAAGAATAAAATTGCATACATAAATTACATGACAAATACATATTTTAAGCTCTGAATATTATAAAATATAGTTGTGCTAATAAAATGGCTGAATAATGTCAAATTTTGACATTTTTAAGGCTTTCAAAATGCCCAATTTAAAAATACCTGAAAAAAAAAACGTTTCTTTGAGCGGATTAAAATTGATACTCTAAATTTCATGCAAATGCCCATATTTTTAGCCTCATACATTGTAAAATAGAGTGTGTAAAAGAGCGGAATAATGTCAAATTTCGACATTTTTAGCCTTTCCCAAAAAAACATTAAAATACTTGTAAAAACATTGTTTTTAAGATTAAAATTGATATCAAAATTTCATGGAAAATACAGTTTTTAGGCCTATTAATTTTGTAAAATATAGCTGGTAGCAAATATCAAAAGCTATTTAGAGTACAGATATAAAGAAAAATTCTTCAATTTGTAGAAAAAAACCAACTCTCCCTCACTGCATAACTAGCCTAAAAGCATTGAAAACACTCACAATTTTAAGGGTTTATAAGCAATATAGATAAGAAAACGATATTGCTGTATATATACAATAACGCTACAGTTTCCAAGAAAACTATGAAAAACACTTGCCAATATAACGTTAGATCACAATAAAATAAACTCGTACTCTTCTATGTTAATAGAATTAATGTACTGTTGAAAGCTACTTATTAAGGTACAAATTTTTCTAAAAAGAGGAGTTTTATACTTCAATTTTAGGGAAAACAGATAATATATCACCGCATAACTAGCCTAACATGCATTGAAAACACTACATTTTAGGGGTTCTTTATCAGAAATATGAAAAGTCAAAACATACTTTATATATATACACGTACGTACAGTTTAACAAGAAACTATGAAAACGATGCAATATACCGTTATATCACAATAAATAAACCTAATTATCTTCTATTTAATGCCTTAATGTATGGGTAAGACCTATTATATGTGCAAATATTTAAAAAGGGGATTTTATACTTCAATTATAGCGAAAACAGATTATATATCACCGATAACTAGTTGATATCATTGAAAACACTACATTTTATGGGTTTATAGCCCAATATGCATAAGTAAAATACTTGATAGATACAATAACGTTACAGTTTACAAGAAACTATCGTGGGAAAAATCGCTTACCAATATACCGTTATATCACAATTAAATAACCTCTTTACTCTCAATTTATTAGCTAATTAATGATAAGCCTACTTATAGGTGCATCCTACTCTAAAAAAGGATTTATACTTCAATTTGTAGCGAAAACAGCTATATATCACCGATAACTAGCCTAATATCATTGAAAACACAACATTTTTATGGCGTTTATAGCCCAATATGATAAGCCTAAAACTACTTGTATATAGACACATAACGCTACAGTTTACAAGAAACTATGAAATCCCAAAACCTTGCCAATATACCGTTATATCACAATTAATAACCGCTTACTCTTTTTCTAATTAATTGTTTTAATGTAATGTAAGCTATTATAGGTGCCACAAATTATTCAAAAAGAGATTTTATTTTTATACTCAATTGCTAGGGAAAAAGCTATAATATCACAATTAACTAGATAATATCATTGAAAACATACATTTTATGGGTTTTATAGCAATTTGCATAAGAAACTACTTGTATATATACAATAACGTTACAGTTTACAAGAAACTATGAAAAACGCTTGCAATATCAGTTATATCACCAATAAATAACTCTTACTCTTCTATTTAATAGCTTTATGTAATGTAATGCTACTTATAGGTGCAAATTATTCTAAAAAGAGGATTTTATATTCAAGTTTGTAGGAAAAAAGCTACATATCACCGATAAAAATAGCTAATTATCATTGAAAACACAACATTTTATGAGGTTTATAGCATTATGATAAGTAAACTACTTGTATATATACAAATAACGCCTAACAGTTTTACAAGAAATATGAAAAACGCTTTGCAATATACCGTATATAACAATAAAACTTAAACTATTACCTTGCCTATTTATTAGCCTAATGTATATGTAAGCGCTCTAGGTGCAAATTACTCTAAAAAAAGGATGATATACTTCCCATTTGTAGAAAACAGCTATATATCACCGATAACTAGCTAAAATCATGAAAAGAACATTTTGAGGGCCTAATAAGCAATATCAATAAGGTAAATTCCTTCTATATGATATAACACAACAATTAACAAAACTATGAAAAACACGCTATAATATACAACTTGTATCACAATATAGAGTCTCAAACCCGTATTATGACATCAGCTTACAGTAGTTTAAAATAGAAATTTCTAACCAAAACAAATATAATACCAACATTTTGAATTTCCTATCAAGAAAAGGGCCGCTGAATGAATGTCAATTTTCGACATTTTTTTTTAGCCCTCAAAAATGCAATTAAAAACACTTGAAAAAACTGTTGTTTTTATGCAATAAAATTGAATTTTAAATTTCATGAAAAATACATATTTAAGCTCTTAAAATTAAAAAATAGAGTTGTGTTAAAAGTGCTGAATAATGTAAATTTTGACATTTTTAGGTTTTCAAAATGATTAAAATAATTGAAAAAAACCGGTTTTTAGGATTAAAAATTGATACTACATGTCATGAAAATGCATATTTTTAGCTCATACATATTGCTAAAATTTTGATATTTGTGGAAAAGTGCGAATAATGTCAAATTTCGACAATTTTTTACCTTTAAAAAAAAAAAATTACAATACTTGAAAAAACCTTGTTTTAGATTACAATTGATATATCTAAATTTCATGAAAATACATATTTTTAGCTATAATTTTGTAAAATATAGTTGTAGCAAATATCAAAAGCCCTATTAGCTACAAGATATAAAGAAACTATGTACTTCAATGTGTAGAAAAAAAACAACTCTTCATATAACTAGCTCTACAATCATTTGAAAACACTACATTTTAATGGTTTCTATAGCCAAGATATAAGTAAAACTACTTGTTATATATACAATAACGCTACACAGTTTACAAAGAAACTATTGAAAAACACTTACTTTGCCCATATTCCGTTATATCACAAATAAATAACCGCTTACTCTTCTATTTAATAGCTCTAATGTAAGGTAAGCTACTTATAAGTGCCAAAATTTTCTAAAAAAGAGGATTGATACGCAATTTGTAGCGAAAACAGTGATATATCACCGAGAACTAGCTAACATTATTGAAAACACTACATTTTATGGTTTTATAGCAATATGACAAGTTGCTAAAAGTACTGGTCTTATTATATACAATAACGCTACAGTTTACAAGAAACTATGAAAACACACGACTTGACCAAATAAACCATTATATCACAATTTAAAAAACCTATTTACTCTTCTATTGTATTAGCTTAATGTAATGTAAGCTACTTATAGGTTCACGTGCAAATTATTTTTAAAAAGAGGATGTTATACTTCAGTTTGAGGAAAAACAGCGTTTGTAGACGAAATAAATATCACCGAGAAATAGCTAATATCATGAATAACACTACATTTTATGGGTTTAACAGCATATATGATAAGCGAAAATTACTGTTATATAATACAAAACGCTACAGTTACAAGAAACTATGAAGAAGCTTGCCAATATACAGTTATTTCACAATTAAATAACCTCTTACTCTGTTCTATTTAATAGCTTTCGTTAAATGTAAGCCTACTTATAAGATGCAAAAATGTAATTCTAAAAAGAGGATTTTATACTTCAATTGTAGGAAAACAGACTATATATCACGATTTTTATATTTAGAATATCATTGAAAACACCAACTTTTATGGGTGTATAGCCCAATATGAAGGTAAAACCTACTCTTGTATCTATACAATAACGCTACCGTTTACAAAGATACTATGAAAAACGCTTGACAATATACCGCCTATATAACAATAAATACCTAGGACTACGCCTCTATTTATTAGCTTAAATGATAATGCTAAGCTAGTTATAGGGTCATCTTACTCTAAAAAAGGAGGATGATATACTTCAATTGCTTGACCGAAAACAGCTATAGATTTCAACGAATAACTAGCTAAATATCATTGAAAACACTACCTGTTATGGGTTTATAGCCAAATATTGATAAGCCTAAAACTAACTTGTATATATACAATAAAGGTACCAGTTTACAAGAAACTGATGAAAAACTCTTGCAATATACAGGTATGACACACTAATTAACCTATTACACTTCCTATTTATTAGCTTATGCTAATGTACGCCGAACTCAGAGCGTGCAAATTATTCTAAAAAAAGAGGATTTTATACTTTCAATATATAGGAAAACAGCTATTATATCACCGATAAATAGCCTAATATCATTGAAAACACAACATGTTATGGGTTTTATAGCAACTATGATAAGATAAAACTACTGGTTATATATACAATAACGCTACAGTTTACAAGAAACTATGAAAAACGCTTGCCCTGCAATATACAGTTATTATAAAAAATAAATAACATCATACTCTTATATTTAATAGCTTAATAGTAATCGTAAGCCTACTTATAGGTGCAAATTATTAGACTAAAAAGAGGATTTTTTTACTGTCAATTTGTAGGAAATACAAGGTAAGAGGTAGTGTTATCGTCGATAACTAGCTATATAATTGAAAACACTACATTTTATGGGTTTCGAGCAATATGATAAAGTAAAACTACTTGTATATATACAATAACGCCCTACGTTTACAAGAAACGATTGAAAAACGCTGCAATTATACAGTATATCACAAGTAAATAACCTCTTACTTCTTCTATTTAAAGCTGTAGTTAATGTGAAGCCACCTTATAGGTGCCAACTTATTCTAAAAAGAGGATTTTATACTTCAATTTGTAGGAAGGAAAACAGTCTATATATCACCGAATAACATCTAATATCATTGAAAACACTAACATTATGGCGTTTATAGCAATGATGATAAGTAAAACTACTTGTATATATACAATAACGCTACAGTTTACAACAAACTATGAAAAACGCTTGCAATATACCGTTATATAACAATAAATAACCTATTACTCTTCTATTTATTAGCTTAATGTAATGTAAGCTACTTATAGGTGCAAATTATATAAAAAAAAGGATTGTATACTTCAATTTGTAGGAAAACAGCTATATATCACCGATAGCTAGCTAAAATCATTGAAAAGAACACATTTTGAGGTATAAAGCATTATCATAAGGTAAATTCCTTCTATTAATTATATAACACAGCAATTAACAAGAAACTATGAAAAACACGTATAATATACAATTGTATCACAATATGGAGTCTCAAACTCCTATTATAAGCTTAGAGTAGTTTAAAATAGAAATTTCTAACCAAAACAACTATAATAACACATTTTGAATTTCTCTATCAAAAAAAGGGCTGAATAATGTCAATTTTCGACATTTTTTAGCCATTAAAAAATACATTAAAACACTTGAAAAAACGTTGTTTTTAAGAATAAAATTGATACATAAATTACATGACAAATACATATTTTAAGCTCTTAATATTATAAAATATAGTTGTGTAAAAATGCTGAATAATGTCAAATTTTGACATTTTTAAGGCTTTCAAAAATGCATTAAAATACCTGAAAAAACGTTCTTTTGAGGATTAAAATTGATACTTAAATTTCATGCAAATGCATATTTTTAGCTCATAACATTGTAAAATATAGTTGTGTAAAAGAGCTGAATAATGTCAAATTTCGACATTTTTTAGCCTTTCAAAAAAACATTAAAATACTTGTAAAAACATTGTTTTAAGATTAAAATTGATATCAAAATTTCATGAAAAATACATATTTTTAGCTATTAATTTTGTAAAATATAGTTGTAGCAAATATCAAAAGCTATTTAGGTACAGATATAAAGAAAAATTCTTCAATTTGTAGAAAAAAACAACTCTTCACTGATAACTAGCTAAAATCATTGAAAACACTACATTTTAAGGGTTTATAGCAATATGATAAGTAAAACTACTTGTATATATACAATAACGCTACAGTTTACAAGAAACTATGAAAAACACTTGCAATATACCGTTATATCACAATAAATAAACTCTTACTCTTCTATTTAATAGATTAATGTAATGTAAGCTACTTATAGGTACAAATTTTTCTAAAAAGAGGATTTTATACTTCAATTTGTAGGAAAACAGTAATATATCACCGATAACTAGCTAACATCATTGAAAACACTACATTTTATGGGTTTATAGCAATATGAAAAGTAAAACTACTTGTATATATACAATTACGCTACAGTTTACAAGAAACTATGAAAAACGATTGCAATATACCGTTATATCACAATAAATAACCTATTACTCTTCTATTTAATAGCTTAATGTATTGTAAGCTACTTATATGTGCAAATTATTTTAAAAAGGGGATTTTATACTTCAATTTATAGGAAAACAGTTATATATCACCGATAACTAGTTGATATCATTGAAAACACTACATTTTATGGGTTTATAGCAATATGATAAGTAAAACTACTTGTATATATACAATAACGTTACAGTTTACAAGAAACTATGAAAAATGCTTGCAATATACCGTTATATCACAATAAATAACCTCTTACTCTTCAATTTATTAGCTTAATGTAATGTAAGCTACTTATAGGTGCATCTTACTCTAAAAAGAGGATTTTATACTTCAATTTGTAGGAAAACAGCTATATATCGACGATAATAGCTAAGATCATTGAAAACACAACATTTTATGGGTTATATCAATATGATAAGTAAAACTACTTGTATATAGAAATAAATGCTACAGTTACAAGGAAACTATGACAAAACCCTTGCAATATACCGTTATATCACAATTAATAACCTCTTACTCTTTTTTTTAATTGCTTATGTAATGTAAGCTACTTATAGGTGCAAATATTCTAAAAAGAGGATTTATACTTCATTTGTAGGGGAAAACAGCTATTATATACCAAGAACTAGCTAAATCATTGAAAACACTATATTTTATTGGGTTATAGCAATTTGATAAGTAAACTATTGTAATATATACAAGAACGTTACAGTTTACAAGACACTATGAAAAAATCGCTTTGCAAATACAGTTTATCACAATAAATAACCTCTTATCTTCTATTTAAAGTTTATGTAATGAAGTCTACTTATAGGTGCAAATTATCTATAAAAAAAAAAAGGGATTTTTATACTTCAATTTGTAGGAAAAAAGCTAGATAATCAACGATAAATAGCTATATATCATTGGAAAACACAACATTTTATGGGTTATAGCAATATGATAAGTAAAACTACTTGTCTATACAATAAACGCTACAGTTACAAGAAACTATGGAAAAACGCTTGCATATACCGTTATATATAACAAGAAATAACCTATTACTATGCTATTTATTAGCCCTCTAATGTAAATGTAGCTGTCTATCTAGTGCAAAAATACTCTAAAAAAAGGATTGTATACTTCCATTTGTAGAAACAGCTATATATCACCGATAACTAGCTAAAATCATTGACAAAACGAACACATTTTGAGGGATATAAAGCATTATCATAGGTAAAATTCCTTCCTTTAATGATATAACACAACAATTAACAAGAACCTATGAAAAACACGTATCAATATACAATTGTACACAATATAGAGTCTCAAAAACTCCTAATTATGAGCTTACAGTAGTTTTTTTAAAATACGAAATTTCTAACCAAAACAACTATAAAATACCACCATTTGGAATTTCTCTATCAAGAAAAGGGCTGAATAATATTCAATTTCGACATTTTTTTAGCCTCAAAAAGCAGTTTCAAAACACTTGAAAAAAAACGTTGTTTTTATGAATTAAAAATGAATTTTTAAATTTCATGAAAACATACATCTTTTAAGCTTTTAAAACTTATAAAATATAGTTGTGTAAAAGTGCCTGAATAATGTCAAATTTTGACATTTTTAAGTTTTCAAAAATGCATTAATAATACTTGAAAAAACGTTGTTTTTTTGGATTAAAAATTGATACCTAAAATTTCATGAAAATGCCTATTTTAGGCTCTAATATTGTAAAATATAGTTGTGTAAAAGTGCTGGAATACGAGTCAAATTTCGACATTTTTTTAGCCTTGAAAACAAAAAATTACAATACTTGAAAAAAACATTGTTTTCAGATTACAATTGATATTCTAAATTTCATGAAAAATACAGATTTTTAGCTATTAATTTTGTAAAAAATATAGTTGTAGACAAATATCAAAAAGTATTTAGCTACAGATATAAAGAAAATACTTAATTTGTAGAAAAAAACAACAACTCTTCACTGCTAACTAGCTAAAATCATTGAAAACACTCATTTTAATGGTTTATAGCAATAATGATAAGTAAAACTACTTGTATATATAACAAAACGCTAACAGTTTACAAGAAACTATGAAAAACCACTTGCAATCTTCCGTTATATCACAATAAATAACCTACTTACTCTTCTATTTAATAGTTAATGTAAAGGTAGCTACTTATAAGGCAAAATTTTCTAAAAAGAGGATTTGTATACTTCAATTGTAGGAAAACAGTTATATATCACCGATAAACTCAGCTAACATTATTGAAAAACACTCCATTTTATGGTTTTATAGCAATCTGACAGTAAAAAAGACTTGTATAATACAAATAACGCTACAGGGTTTACAAGAAACTATGAAACACGCTTGCAAAAACCATTATATCCACAATAAAAAATATTACTCTTCTATTATTAGATTGGTAGTGTAATGTAAGCTGTACTTATAGTGTGACAAATTATTTTAAAAAGAGGATTTATACTTCAGTTTGAGGAAAAACAGCGGTTTGTAGAAATAAATATCACCGATAAATAGCTAATATCATTGAACAACTACATTTTATGGGTTAAAGAATATGACTTAAGTAAAAACTATTATATATAACAATAACGCTACAGTTTACAAGAAAACTATGAAGAACGCTTGCAATATACAAGTTATTTCACAATTAAATACCCTTACTTTCTATTTAATAGCTTTCGTTAATGTAAGCACTTATAGATGAAAATTATTCTACAAAGAGGATATTTTACGTCAATTTGTCAGGAAAAAACAGCTATATATACGATAAACTAGCTAATATCATTGAAAACACAACATTTTATGGGTGTCTGTATAGCAAATGATAGGTAAAAACTACTTGTATATATCACAATAAGCTACAGTTTACAAGATACTAGAAAAACGCTTAGCAACTATTACCGTTATATCAACAATCAAATATACCTAGTACTCCCTATTATAGCTTATTGTAATGTAAGCTAGTTATAGGGTCATCTACTCTAAATAAGAGGCTTTATATACTTCAATTTGTTGGGGGAAAACAGCTATATATATCACCGATAACTAGCTAATATCATTGAAAACACTACATGTTATGGGTTTATCAGCAATATGATAAGTAAAACTAATGGTATATATAAATAACGTTACAGTTTACAAGAACTATGAAAAACTCTGCACTATACAGTATATCCCACTAAATAACATATTAATCTTCTATTATGAGCTTAATGATAATGTACGCTACTTAGAGTGTGCAAATTATTCTAAAAAAGAGGGATTTTATACTTCAATATATAGGAAAACAGCTATATATCCACGATTAAAAGCTAATATCATTGAAAACACAAACATGTTATGGGTTCTATAGCAATATGATAAGTAAAATAAGTGTATATATACAATAACCGCTACAGTTTCACAAGAAACTATGAAAAAACGCTTGCAATATACAGTTATATAAAAATAAATAAACTATCATATCTTATATTTAATAGCTTAATGTAATGTAAGCTATTATAGGTGCAAAATTATTCTAAAAAGAGGATTTTATAACTTCAATTGTAGGAAAACAAACTATATATCGTCGATAACTAGCTAATAATACATTGAAAAACACACATTTATGGGTTTCGAGCAATGATAAGTAAAAACTATTGTATATATTACAATAAACGCTACGTTTAGAAGAAACTATGGAAAACGCTTGCAATATACAGTTTATATCAAATAAATAACCTCTTACTCTTCTATTATAGCTTTAGTTATATGTAAGCTACTTATAGGGCAACTTATTCTAAAAAGGAGGACTTTTATACTTGAATTGTAGGAAAACAGCTATATATCACCGATAACTAGCCTAAAAATAGCATTGAAAACCAAAACATTTTATGGGTTTATAGCAATGTGATAGCTAAAATACTGTATATATACAATAACGCTCAGTTTACAAACAAACTATGAAAAACGCATGCAAATACCGTTATATAACAATACATAACCTATTACTCTTCTATTTATTTAGCTTAATGTACAATGTAAGCTAGTTATGTGCATCTTATTCTAAAAAAGAGGATTTATACTGTCATTTGTAGGAAAACAGTATTATATCACCGATAACTAGCTTATATAATTGAAAACACACATTTATGGGGTTTATAGCAAGATGATAAAAGTAAAACTACCTGTTTTATATACAATTAATGCTATAGCTTTACAAGGCAAACTATTTAAAAAAAAAACCCCCCCCCCCCCCCACTGTGCAATATACAGTTATATCACACTAAATAAAACCGATTACTCTTCTACTTAATAGCTTAATGTATGTAAGTACTTATAGGTGCAAATTATCTAAAAAGAGGATTTTATACTTCAATTTGTTAGGAAAAACAGCTATTATATCACCGATAACTAGCTAATATCATTGAAAAACACTAACATTTTATGGGTTTATAGCAATATGATAAGTAAAACTACTTGTATATATACAATAACGCTACAGTTTACAAGAAACTATGAAAAACGCTTGCAATATACAGTTATATCACAATAAATAACCTCTTACTCTTCTATTTATTAGCTTAATGTAATGTAAGCTACTTATAGGTGCATCTTACTCTAAAAAGAGGATTATATACTTCCATTTGTTGATAAACAGCTATATATCACCGATAACTAGCTAATATCATTGAAAAGAACACATTTTGAGGGTATAAAGCATTATCATAAGGTAAATTCCTTCTATTATAATGATATAACACAACAATTAACAAGAAACTATGAAAAACACGTATAATATACAATTGTATCACAATATAGAGTCTCAAACTCCTACTATAAGCTTACAGTAGTTTAAAATAGAAATTTCTAACCAAAACAACTATAATACCACATTTTGAATTTCTGTATCAAAAAAAGGGCTGAATAATGTCAATTTTCGACATTTTTTAGTCATTCAAAAATACATTAAAACACTTGAAAAACGTTGTTTTTAAGAATAAAATTAATATATAAATTTCATGAAAAATTCATATTTTAAGCTCTTAATATTATAAAATATAGTTGTGTAAAAGTGCTGAATAATGTCAAATTTTGACAATATTAAGGTTTTCAAAAATGCATTAAAATACTTGAAAAAACGTTGTTTTTAGGATTAAAATTGATACCTAAATTTCATGAAAATGCATATTTTTAGCTCTTAGCAAATTTTAAAATATGTTGTGTAAAGTGCTGAATAAAGTCAAAATTTCGACATTTTTTAGCCCTTTCAAAAAAACATTGAAAAACTAGAAAAATATTGTTTTTAAGATTAATTTGATATTTTAAATTTCATAAAAAATACATATTTTTACCTATTAATTTTGTAAAATATAGTTGTAGCAAATATCAAAAGCTATTTAGCTACATATATAAAGAAATATACTTCAATTTGTAGAAATGAACAACTCTTCACAGATAACTAGCTAAAAAACATTGAAAACACTACATTTTAAGGTTTATAGCAATATGATAAGTAAAAACTAAATTGTATTATACAATAACGCTACAGTTTACAAGAACTATGAAAACACTTGCAATATACCGTTATATCACAATAAATAAACCCCCTACTCTTTTATTTAATAGCTTAATGTAAAGTGACTACTTATAGTTGCAAATTTTTTCTAAAAAGAGGATTTTACACTTCAAATTTTTAGGAAAAAAGTTATATATCACCGATAACCAGCTAATATCATTGAAACACTACCTTTATGGGTTTATAAACAATATGATAAGTAAAACTACTTGTATAACACAATAACCTACATTTTTCAAGAAACTATGAAAACGTTTGCAATATACAGTTATATCACAAAAAATAACCTTTACTCCTTCTATTTATTATCTTAATGTAATGTAAGCTACTTATAGGTGCATCTTACTCTAAAAAGAGGATTTTATCTTCAATTTGTAGGAAAACAGCTATATATCACCGATAACTAGCTAATATAATTGAAAACACTACTTTTATGGGTTTTAGCAATATGATAAGTAAAACTACTTTTATATATACAAAACGCTACAGTTTACAAGAAACTATGAAAACGCTTGCATATACATTATTTCACAATAAATAACCTCTTACTCTTCTATTTAATAGCTTATTGTAATGTAAGCTACTTATAGGTGCAAATTATTTCTAAAAAGAGGAATTTTATATTTCAATTTGTAGGAAAACAGCTATATATCACCGAAAACTTGCTAATATTTGAAAAAATAACATTTTATGGGTTTATTGCAATATGATAAGTAAAAACTACTTGTATATATACAATAACGCCTGCAGTTTAAAAAGAAACTTGAAAAACGCTTGCAATATACAGTTATATCACAATAAAAAACCTATTACCCTTCTATTTAATAGCTTATTGTAATGTAAGCTACTTATAGGTGCAAATTTCTAAAAAGAGGGTTTTATATTTCCCAAATTTTTTTGGAAAACAGCTATATATCACCGATAACTAGCTAATATCATTGAAAACACTAACATTTTATGGCTTTATAGAAATATGATAAGTAAAACTCTTGTAAATAAAACAATAACGCTACAGTTTACAAAAAACTATGAAAAACGCTTGCAATATACAGTTATATCACAATAAATAACCTATTACTCTTTCTATTTATTAGCTTATGTAATGTAAGCTACTTATAGGTGCAAAATTATTCTAAAAAAAAATATTGAATACTTCAATTTGTAGGAAAACCAGCTATATATCACCGATAACTAACAAATCATTGAAAAGAACACATTTGAGGGTATAAAGCATTATCATAAGTTAAATTCCTTCTATTAATGATATAACACAACAATTAACAAGAAACTATGAAAAACACGTATAATATACAATTGTATCACAATATAGAGTCTCAAACTCCTATTAGAAGCTTACAGTAGTTTAAAAATAGAAATTTTTAACGAAAACAACTATAATACCACATTTTGATATCTCCCATTTAAATAGGGGCTGAATAATGTCAATTTTCGATTTTTTTTTTAGCCCTTCAAAAAAACATTAAAACACTTGAAAAACGTTGTTTTTAAAACATCAAATTGATACATAAATTTCCATGAAAATTCATTTTTAAGCTCTAATAGTATAAATATATTTTGTGTAAAAGTGCTGAATAATGTCAAATTTTTGACATTTTTAAGGCTTTCAAAAATGCATTAAAATACCTAAAAAAAAAAAGTTGTTTTTAGGATTAAAATTGATACCTAAATATCATGAAAATGCATATTTAGCTCATAACATTGTAAAATATAGTTTGTGTAAAGGTGCTGAATAATGTCAAATTTCCCACATTTTTTAGCCTTTTAAAAAAAAAAAAATTGAAAAAACTTGAAAAAACATTGTTTTTAAGATTAAAATTGATATATAAATTTCATGAAAAAAATACATATTTTTAGCTATTAATTTTATAAAATATAGTTGTAGACAATATCCAAAGCTATTAGCTACATATATAAAGAAATATACTTCAATTTGTAGAAAAAAAAAAAATCTCACTATAACTAGCTAAAAAACATTGAAAAAACTACATGTTATGGGTTTATAGCAATATGATAAGTAAAACTACTTGTATATATAAATAACGGTACAGTTTACAAGAAACTATGAAAAACGCCTGCAATATACAGTTATATCACACTAAATAACCTATTACTCTCTATTTATTTTGCTTATGTAATGTAACGCTATTAGAGGTGCAAATTTATTCTAAAAAGAGGATTTTATACTTCCCTATATAGGAAAACAGCTATATATCACCGATAACTACCTAATATCAAATTTAAACACAAAATTTATGGTTTATAGCAAATGATAAATAAAACTACTGTATATATAAATAACGCTACAGTTTACAAAAAACTAAAGAAAAACGCTTGCAATATACAGTTATATCACAATAAAAACCTCTTACTCTTCTATTTAATAGCTTTATGTAGTGTAAGCTACTTATAGGTGCAAATTATTCCCAAAAAGAGGATTTTTTTACTTCAATTTGTAGGAAAAAAGCATATATCACCGATACTAGCTAATTTTAAATTGAAAACACAACATTTTTTGGGTTTATAGCAAAATGATAAGTAAAACTACTTGTATATATACAATAACCGCTAAAAAGTTTTACAAGAAACTATAAAAACGCTTGCAAAATCCGTTTATACAATAAAACCTATTACTCTGCTATTTATTAGCTTAATGTAATGTAAGCTGCTTATAGGTGCAAATTACTCTAAAAAAAGGATTGTATACTTCCATTTGTAGGAAAACAGCTATATATCACCGATAACTAGCTAAAATCATTGAAAAGAACACATTTTGAGGGTATAAAGCATTATCATAAGGTAAATTCCTTCTATTAATGATATAACACAACAATTAACAAGAACCTATGAAAAACACGTATAATATACAATTGTATCACAATATAGAGTCTCAAACTCCTATTATAAGCTTACAGTAGTTTAAAATAGAAATTTCTAACCAAAACAACTATAATACCACATTTTGAATTTCTCTATCAAGAAAAGGGCTGAATAATGTCAATTTTCGACATTTTTTAGCCCTTCAAAAATGCATTAAAACACTTGAAAAAACGTTGTTTTTATGAATAAAATTGAATTTTAAATTTCATGAAAAATACATATTTTAAGCTCTTAAAATTATAAAATATAGTTGTGTAAAAGTGCTGAATAATGTCAAATTTTGACATTTTTAGGGTTTTCAAAAATGCATTAAAATACTTGAAAAAACGTTGTTTTTAGGATTAAAATTGATACCTAAATTTCATGAAAATGCATATTTTTAGCTCATAATATTGTAAAATATAGTTGTGTAAAAGTGCTGAATAATGTCAAATTTTGACATTTTTTAGCCTTTCAAAAAAACATTACAATACTTTAAAAAACATTGTTTTCAGATTACAATTGATATCTAAATTTCATGAAAAATACATATTTTTAGCTATTAATTTTGTAAAATATAGTTGTAGCAAATATCAAAAGCTATTTAGCTACAGATATAAAGAAATATACTTCAATTTGTAGAAAAAAACAACTCTTCACTGATAACTAGCTAAAATCATTGAAAACACTACATTTTAAGGGTTTATAGCAATATGATAAGTAAAACTACTTGTATATATACAATAACGCTACAGTTTACAAGAAACTATGAAAAACACTTGCAATATTCCGTTATATCACAATAAATAACCTCTTACTCTTCTATTTAATAGCTTAATGTAAGGTAAGCTACTTATAGGTGCAAATTTTTCTAAAAAGAGGATTTTATACTTCAATTTGTAGGAAAACAGTTATATATCACCGATAACTAGCTAACATTATTGAAAACACTACATTTTATGGTTTTATAGCAATATGATAAGTAAAAGTACTTGTATATATACAATAACGCTACAGTTTACAAGAAACTATGAAAAACGCTTGCAATAAACCATTATATCACAATAAAAAACCTATTACTCTTCTATTTATTAGCTTAATGTAATGTAAGCTACTTATAGGTGCAAATTATTTTAAAAAGAGGATTTTATACTTCAGTTTGTAGGAAAACAGCGTTTGTAGGAAATAAATATCACCGATAACTAGCTAATATCATTGAAAACACTACATTTTATGGGTTTATAGCAATATGATAAGTAAAACTACTTTTATATATACAATAACGCTACAGTTTACAAGAAACTATGAAGAACGCTTGCAATATACAGTTATTTCACAATAAATAACCTCTTACTCTTCTATTTAATAGCTTTAGTTAATGTAAGCTACTTATAGGTGCAAATTATTCTAAAAAGAGGATTTTATACTTCAATTTGTAGGAAAACAGCTATATATCACCGATAACTAGCTAATATCATTGAAAACACAACATTTTATGGGTGTATAGCAATATGATAGGTAAAACTACTTGTATATATACAATAACGCTACAGTTTACAAGAAACTATGAAAAACGCTTGCAATATACCGTTATATAACAATAAATAACCTATTACTCTTCTATTTATTAGCTTAATGTAATGTAAGCTAGTTATAGGTGCATCTTACTCTAAAAAGAGGATTTTATACTTCAATTTGTAGGAAAACAGCTATATATCACCGATAACTAGCTAATATAATTGAAAACACTATATTTTATGGGTTTATAGCAATATGATAAGTAAAACTACTTGTATATATACAATAACCTTACAGTTTATAAGAAACTATGAAAAACGCTTTCAATATACCGTTATATCACAATAAATAACCTCCTACTCTTCTATTTATTAGCTTAATGTAATGTAAGCTACTTATACGTGCATCTTACTCTAAAAAGAGGATTATATACTTCAATTTGTAGGAAAACAGCTATATATCACCGATAACTAGCTAATATCATTGAAAACACTACATGTTATGGGTTTATAGCAATATGATAAGTAAAACTACTTGTATATATACAATAACGCTACAGTTTACAAGAAACTATGAAAAACGCTTGCAATATACAGTTATATCACACTAAATAACCTATTACTCTTCTATTTATTAGCTTAATGTAATGTACGCTACTTAGAGGTGCAAATTATTCTAAAAAGAGGATTTTATACTTCAATATATAGGAAAACAGCTATATATCACCGATAACTAGCTAATATCATTGAAAACACTACATTTTATGGGTTTATAGCAATATGATTAGTAAAACTACTTGTATATATACAATAACGCTACAGTTTACAAGAAACTATGAAAAACGCTTGCAATATACAGTTATATAAAAATAAATAACATCATACTCTTATATTTAATAGCTTAATGTAATGTAAGCTACTTATAGGTGCAAAGTATTCTAAAAAGAGGATTTTATACTTCAATTTGTAGGAAAACAACTATATATCGTCGATAACTAGCTAATATCATTGAAAACACTACATTTTATGGGTTTCGAGCAATATGATAAGTAAAACTACTTGTATATATACAATAACGCTACAGTTTACAAGAAACTATGAAAAACGCTTGCAATATACAGTTATATCACAATAAATAACCTCTTACTCTTCTATTTAATAGCTTTAGTTAATGTAAGCTACTTATAGGTGCAACTTATTCTAAAAAGAGGATTTTATACTTCAATTTGTAGGAAAACAGCTATATATCACCGATAACTAGCTAATATCATTGAAAACACTACATTTTATGGGTTTATAGCAATATAATAAGTAAAACTACTTGTATATATACAATATCGTTACAGTTTACAAGAAACTTTGAAAAACGCTTGCAATATACCGTAATATCACAATAAATAGCCTCTTACTCTTCTATTTATTAGCTTAATGTACTGTAAGCTACTTATAGGTGCATCTTACTCTAAAAAGAGGATTTTATTCTTCAATTTGTAGGAAAACAGCTATATATCACCGATAACTAGCTAATATCATTGAAAACACTACATGTTATGGGTTTATAGCAATATGATAAGTAAAACTACTTGTATATATACAATAACGCTACAGTTTACAAGAAACTATGAAAAACGCTTGCAATATTCAGTTATATCACACTAAATAACCTATTACTCTTCTATTTAATAGCTTAATATAATGTAAGCTACTTATAGGTGCAAATTATTCTAAAAAAAGGATTTTATACTTCAATTTGTAGGAAAACAGCTATATATCACCGATAACTAGCTAACTAATATCATTGAAAACACTACATTTTATGGGTTTATAGCAATATGATAAGTAAAAATACTTGTATATATACAATACGCTACAGTTTTACAAGAAACTATGAAAAATGCTTGCAATATACCGTTATTCACAATTAATAACCTCTTACTCTTATATTTAATAGCTTAATGTAATGTAAGCTACTTATAGGTGCAAATTATTTTTAAAAAAGGATTTTAACTTCAATTTGTAGGGAAAAAAAGCTTTATACACCGATAACACTAATATCATTGAAAAAACACTTTTATGGGGTTTTTAGCAAAGATAATAAAAATACTTTTAAAAATATACAATAAAAGCTACGTTTACAAAAAACTAGAAAAAAAGCTTGCAATATACATTATATCACAATAAAAACCCCTTACTCTTCTATTTAATAACTTAATGTAAAGTAACTACTTATGGTGCAAATTATTCAAAAAAGGGTTTTATACTTCAATTTGTAGGAAAACGCTATAATCACCGATAAATGCTAATATCATTTAAACACACTTTATGGGTTTTAGCAATTGAAAGTTAAACTACTTGTATTATACAATAACGCTACGTTTACAGAAAATATGAAAAAAGCTTTTCAATATCAGTTTTTCACATAAATAACCCCTTATTATTTTCTATTTTTGCTTAAGTAATGTAGCTACTTATAGGGGCATCTTACTCAAAAAAAGGATTTTATACTTCATTTGTAGGAAAAAACCCATATATCACCGTAAATACTAATATAATTGAAACACTACATTTTATGGGTTTTTTAGCATATGATAAATAAAACTACCCGTATATATACAATAACCTATAGTTTACAAGAAACTATGAAAAACGCTTGCAAAATACAGTTTATCACACTAAATAAACCTATTACTCTTCTATTTAATAGCTTAATTAATTAGCTCTTATGGTGCAATTATTCAAAAAGAGGGTTTTATACTTCAATTTATAGGAAAACAGCTATATATCACCGATACTAGCTAATATCATTGAAAACACAACTTTTTTTAGGGGTTTTAAGCAATATGATAAGTAAAACTACTTGTATATATACAATAACGGTACATTTTACAAGAAACTATGAAAAACCTTGCAATATACCGTTATATAACAATAAATAACCTATACTCTTCTATTTATTAGCTTAATGTAATGTAAGCTACTTATAGGTGCAATTATTCTAAAAAAGGATTGTATACTTCCATTTGTTGATAAACAGCTATAATCACCGATAACTAGCTAAAATCATTGAAAAGAACACATTTTGAGGGTAAAAAAGATTATCTTTAGGTAAATTCCTTCTATTAATGATATAAACACAACAATTAACAAAAAAACTATGAAAAACACGTATAAAATACAATTGTATCACAATATAGAGTCTCAAACCCCTACTATAAGCTTACAGTAGTTTAAAATAGAAATTTCCTAACCAAAAACAACTATAATACCACATTTTGAATTTCTCTATCAAAAAAGGGCTGAATAATGTCAATTTTCGACATTTTTTTAGCCATTCAAAAATACATTAAAACACTTGAAAACGTTGTTTTTAAGAATAAAATTAATATAAATTTCATGAAAAATTCATATTTTAAGCTCTTAATATTATAAAATATAGTTGTGTAAAAGTGCTGAATAATGTCAAATTTTGACAATATTAAGGTTTTCAAAAATGCATTAAAATACTTGAAGAAACGTTGTTTTTAGGATTAAAATTGATACCTAAATTTCATGAAAATGCATATTTTTAGCTCCTAGCATTGTAAAATATAGTTCTGTAAAAGTGCTGAATAATGTCAAATTTCGACATTTTTTAGCCTTTCAAAAAAACATTGAAATACTTGAAAAAATATTGTTTTAAGATTAAATTTGATATCTAAATTTTTATAAAAAATACATATTTTTACCTATTAATTTTGTAAAATATAGTTGTAGCAAATATCAAAAGCTATTTAGCTACATATATAAAGATATATACTTCAATTTGTAGAAATGAACAACTCTTCACTGATAACTAGCTAAAATCATTGAAAACACTACATTTTAAGGGTTTATAGCAATATGATAAGTAAAACTACTTGTATATATACAATACGCTACAGTTACAAAAACTAAGAAAAAAAACTTGCAATATACCGTTATATCACAATAAATAACCTCTTACTCTTCTATTTAATAGCTTAATGTAATGTAAGCTACTTATAGTTGCAAATTTTTCTAAAAAGAGGATTTTATACTTCAATTTGTAGGAAAACAGTTATATATCACCGATAACCAAATAATATATTTGAAAACACTACATTTATGGGTTTATAGCAATATGATAAGTAAAACTATTTGTATATATACAATAACGCTACAGTTTACAAGAAACTATGATAAACGCTTGCAATATACCGTTATTTCACAAGAAAAAACCTATTACACTTCTATTTATTAGCTTAATGTAATGTAAGCTACTTATAGGTGCAAATTATTTTAAAAAGAGGATTTTATACTTCAATTTGTAGGAAAACAGCTATATATCACCGATAACTAGCTGATATCATTGAAAACACAACATTTTATGGGTTTATAGCAATATGATTAGTAAAACTACTTTTATATATACAATAACGCTACAGTTTACAAGAAACTATGAAAAACGCTTGCAATATACAGTTATATCACAATAAATAACCTATTACTCCTCTATTTTATAGCTTAATGTAATGTAAGCTACTTATATGTGCAAATTATTCTAAAAAGAGGATTTTATACATCAATTTATAGGAAAACAGCTATATATCACCGATAACTAGCTAATATCATTGAAAACACTACATTTTATGGGTTTATAGCAATATGATAAGTAAAACTACTTGTATATACACAATAACGCTACAGTTTACAAGAAACTATGAAAAACGCTTGCAATATACAGTTATATCACAATAAATAACCTCTTACTCTTCTATTTATTAGCTTAATGTAATGTAAGCTACTTATAGGTGCATCTTACTCTAAAAAGAGGATTTTATACTTCAATTTGTAGGAAAACAGCTATATATCACCGATAACTAGCTAATATAATTGAAAAAACTACATTTTTTTGGGTTTTTAGCAATTGATAAGTAAACTACCCGT
>JACEEZ010007503.1:155033-188864 GCA_016584305.1 Chionoecetes opilio
TTATTTATAGCTTAAGTAATGTAAGCTACTTATAGGGCAATTTATCTAAAAAGAGGATTTTATACTTCAATTTGTAGGAAAACAGCTATATATCACCGATAACTAGCTAATATAATTGAAAACACTACATTTTATGGGTTTATAGCAATATGATAAGTAAAACTACCTGTATATATACAATAACGCTATAGTTTACAAGAAACTATGAAAAACGCTTGCAATATACAGTTATATCACACTAAATAACCTATTACTCTTCTATTTAATAGCTTAATGTAATGTAAGCTACTTATAGGTGCAAATTATTCTAAAAAGAGGATTTTATACTTCAATTTATAGGAAAACAGCTATATTTCACCGATAACTAGCTAATATCATTGAAAACACTACATTTTATGGGTTTATAGCAATATGATAAGTAAAACTTCTTGTATATATACAATAACGTTACAGTTTACAAGAAACTATGAAAAACGCTTGCAATATACCGTTATATCACAATAAATAACCTCTTACTCTTCTATTTATTAGCTTAATGTAATGTAAGCTACTTATAGGTGCATCTTACTCTAAAAAGAGGATTTTATACTTCAATTTGTAGGAAAACAGCTATATATCACCGATAACTAGCTAATATCATTGAAAACACTACATTTTATGGGTTTATAGCAATATGATAAGTAAAACTACTTGTATATATACAATAACGCTACAGTTTACAAGAAACTATGAAAACGCTTGCAATATACGTTATATCACATAAATAACCTATTACTCTTCTATTTATAGCTTAATGTAATGTAAGCTACTTATAGGTGCAATTATTCTAAAAAGAGGATTTTATACTTCAATTTAGGAAAACAGCTATATATCACCGATAACTAGCTAATATCATTGAAAACACTACATTTTATGGTTTATAGCAATATGATAAGTAAAACTCTTGTATATAACAATAACGTACAGTTTACAAGAAACTATGAAAAACGCTTGCAATATACCGTTTTACACAATAAATAACCTATTACTCTTCTATTTATTAGCTTAATGTAATGTAAGCTACTTATAGGTGCAATTATTCTAAAAAGAGGATTTTTACTTCAATTTGTAGGAAAACAGCTATATATCACCGATACTAGCTAATATCATTGAAAACACTACATTTTATGGGTTTATAGCAATATGATAAGTAAAACTACTTGTATATATACAATAACGCTACAGTTTACAAAAAAACTATAGAAAAACGCTTGCAATATACAGTTATATCACAATAAATAACCTCTTACTCATCTATTTAATAGATTAATGAAAATGAAGCTATTTTATAGGTGAAAAATTATTCTAAAAAGAGGATTTTATACTACAATTATAGAAAACAGCAATATATCACCGATAACTAGCTAATATCATTAAAAAACACACATTTTATGGGGTTTTATAGCAATAGGATAAGTAAAACTACTTGTATATATACAATAACGTTACGTTTACAAGAAACTATGACAACGCTTGAAATATACAGTTATATCACAATAAATAACCTTTTTTAACTCTTCTTTTAAATAGCTTTATGTAATGTAAGCTACTTATAGGTGCAAATTATTCTAAAAGAGGTTTAATACTTCAATTTGTAGGAAAAAAGCTATATATCACCGTTTAACTAGCAAATATCATTAAAAACACAACATTTTATGGGTTTATAGCAATATGATAAGTAAACTACTTGTATATATACAATAACTCTACACTTTACAAGAAACTATAAAAAAACGCTTGCAATATACGTTATATAAAAATAAATAACCTATTACTTCTGCTATTTATTAGCTTAATGTAATGTAAGCTGCTTATAGGTGCAAATTACTCTAAAAAAAGGATTGTATACTTCCATTTGTAGGAAAAAACAGCTATATATCACCGATAACTAGCTAAAATAAATTGAAAAGAACACATTTTGAGGGGATAAAGCTTATCAAAAGGTAAATTCCTTCTATTATGTATATAACACAACAATTAACAAGACCCTATGAAAAACACGTATAATATACAATTGTATCACAATATAGAGTTCAAACTCCTATTATAAGCTTACAGTAGTTTAAAATAAAATTCTAACCAAACAACTATAATACCACATTTTGAATTTCTCTATCAAGAAAAGGGCTGAATAATGTCAATTTTCGACATTTTTTAGCCCTTCAAAAATCATTAAAACACTTGAAAAACGTTGTTTTTAAGAATAAAATTGATACATAAATTCATGAAAAATACATATTTTAAAACTCTTAATTATAAAAATGTTTTTGTAAAAGTGCTGAATAAAGTCAAATTTTGACATTTTTAAGGCTTTCAAAATGCATTAAAAAACTTGAAAAAAAATTGTTTTAGTTTTTAAAATTGAAACCCAAATTTCATGAAAATGCATATTTTAGCTCATAACATTGTAAATATAGTTGTATAAAAGGCTGAATAATGTCAAATTTCGACATATTTAGCCTTTTTAAAAAAAAATTAAAATACTTGAAAAAACATTGTTTTCAGATTACAATTGATATCTAAATTTCATGAAAATACATATTTTTTTGCTATTATTTTGTAAAATATAGTTGTAGCAAAATATCAAAAGCTATTTAGCTACAGATATAAAAAAATATACTTCAATTTGTAGAAAAAAACCCCTCTCCACTGATAACTAGCTAAATCATTGAAAACACTACATTTTAAGGGTTTTATAGCAATTGATAAGTAAAACTACTTGTATATATACAAAAAACGCTACAGTTACAAGAAACTATGAAAAACACTTGGGAATATACCGTTATATCACAATAAATAAACCCCTTACTCTTCTATTAATAGCTTAATGTAAGGTAAACTACTTATAGGTGCAAATTTTTCTAAAAAGAGGATTTATACTTCAATTTGTAGGAAAAGTTATATATCACCGAAAAACTAGCTAACAATTATTGAAATACTACATTTTATGGTTTATAGCAATATGATAAGTAAAAACTACTTGTATAATACAATAACGCTACAGTTTACAAGAAACTATGAAAAACGCCCTGCAATAAACCTTATATCACAATAAATAACCTTTACTCTTCTATTTATTAGCTTTTAAAGTAATGTAAGCTATTATAGGTGCAATTATTTTAAAAAAGGGTTTTTTACTTCAATTTGTAGGAAAACAGCTATATATCACCCAAACTAGCTAAAATCATTGAAAACACTACATTTATGGGTTTATAGCAATATGATAAAATAAAACTACTTGTATAATACAATAACGTTACAGTTTACAAGAAACTATGAAAAAAGCTTGCCCAAAATAAGTTATATCACAATAAAAAACCTCTTACTCTTCTATTTATTAGCTTTAATTAATGTAAGCTACTTATAGGTGCATCTTACTCTAAAAAGAGGATTTTATACTTCAATTTGTAGGAAAACAGCTATATATCACCGATAACTAGCCTAATATTTGAAAACACTACAATTTTTTGGGTTTTATAGCAATTGATAAGTAAAAATACTTAGTATAATACAATAACGCTAAGTTTTACAAGAAACTATGAAAAACGCTTGCAATATACAGTTTTTATCACACTAAATAACCTATTACTCTTCTATTAATTAGCTTAATGTAATGTAAGCTACTTATAGGTGCAATTATTCTAAAAAAAAGGATTTTATACTTCAATTTATAGGAAAACAGCTATATTTTACCGATAACCCAGCTAATATCATTGAAAACACTACATTTTATGGGTTTATAGCAATATATAAGTAAAACTTCTGTATATATTTCAATAACGTTTCAGTTTACAAGAACCCATGAAAAACGCTTGCAATATACCGTATATCACAATAAATAACCTTTACTCTTCTATTTAATTAGCTTAATGTAATGTAAGCTACTTATAGGTGCAATTTTTCTAAAAAGAGGATTTTATACTTCAATTTGTAGGAAAAAAGCTATATATCACCGATAACTAGCTAAATCTTGAAAACACTACATTTTATGGGTTATAGCAATATGATAAATAAAACTTCCTTTTAAAATATACAATAACGCTTTCAGTTTACAAGAAAATATGAAAAACGCTTGAATATACCGTTATATCACAATAAATAACCTATACTCTTCTATTTAATAGCTTAATGTAATGTAAGCTACTTATAGGTGCAATTTATTCTAAAAAGAGGATTTTATACTTTTAATTTAGGAAAACAGCTATATATCACCGTAACTAGCTAATATCATTGAAAAACACTACATTTTATGGGTTTTTAGAATATGTTAAGTAAACCTTTGTATATACACAAAAACGCTACAGTTACAAGAAACTATGAAAAACGCTTGCAAAATACGTTATATCACAATATATAAAACCTTTTTACTTCTATTTAATAGCTTATGTAATGTAAATACTATAGTGCAATTTAATCTAAAAAAGGGGAATTTTAACTTCAATTTTAGGAAAAACAGCTATATATCACGATAACTAGCTAATATCTTGAAAAACACACAATTTATGGGTTTATAGCAATATTTAAGTAAAAATTTCTTGTATAAAAATACAATAACGCTACAGTTTACAAGAAACTATGAAAAAACGTTGCAATATACGTTATATCACATAAATAACCTATTACTTTTCTATTTAATAGCTTAATGTAATGTAACTACTTATAAGGGGCCAAATTTTTCTAAAAAGAGGATTTTATACTTTTAATTTATAGAAAACAGCTATATATCACCGAAAACTAGCTAAAATCTTGAAAACACTACATTTTTGGGTTTAAGCATATATAAGTAAAAACTTTCTTGTATAATACAATAAGCTACAGTTTACAAGAAACTAATGAAAACACTTTGAATAATACGTTATATCCAATAAAAAACCTTTTCTTTCTATTTAATAGCTAATGTAAGTAAACTACTTATAGTGCTAATTTTCTAAAGAGGATTTTAACTTCAATTTAAGGAAAACAGTTTTATACCACCGATAACAGTAATATCATTGAAACCTCATTTATGGGTTTATAGCAATATATAAGTAAAACCCAAATTGTATAATACAAAACGCTACAGGGTTTTCAAGAACTATGATAAAAACCTTGTAATATACCGTTATTTCACAATAAATAACCTATTACCTTCTATTTATTAGCTTAATGTAATGTAAGCTATTATAGGTGCAAATTATTTAAAAGAGGATTTTATACTTCAATTGTAGGAAAACAGTATATATCACCGATAACTGCTAAAATCATTGAAAACACTAAAATTTTATGGTTTATAGCAAAATGATAAGTAAACTACTTTTATATATACAAAACGCTACAGTTTACAAGAACACTATGAAAACGCTTGCAATATAAAGTTATATAAAAATAAAAAACCTATTACTTCTATTTATTAGCTTATGTAATGTAAGCTACTTATAGGGGCAAATTATTTAAAAAGAGGATTTTATATACTTCAATTTATAGGAAAACAGCTATATATCACCGGTAACTACTATATCATTGAAAACACACATTTTTTGGGGTTTATAGCAATATGATAAGTAAAACACTGTATAAAACAATAAAGTTTAAATTTACAAGAAACTATGAAAAAAGCTTGCAATATACCGTTATATCACAATAAATAACCTTTACTCTTCTATTTTTAGCTTAATGTAATGTAAGCTACTTATAGGTAAATTATCCCAAAAAGAGGATTTTTAAAACTTCAATTTAGGGAAAAAAGCTATTATCACCGATAACTAGCTAATATCATTGAAAACACTACATTTATGGGTTTATAGCAATATGATAAGTAAAACTACTTTATATATACAATAACGTACAGTTTCAAGAAACTATGAAAAAACTTGCAATATACCCTTATATCACAATAAATAACCCCTTACTCTTCTATTTATTTGTTAATGTAATGTAAGCTACTTAAAAGGTACAAAATTTTTCTAAAAAGAGGATTTTATACTTCAATTTGTAGGGAAAACAGTATATATCACCGATAAAATAGCTAAATCATTGAAAACACTACAATTTATGGGTTTATAGCAATATGATAAGTAAAAAATACTTGATATATATACAATAACGCTACAGTTACAAGAACTATGAAAAACGCTTGCAATAAACCATTATATCACAATAAATAACCTATTACTCCTTCTATTTAATTTGCTTAAGTAATGTAAGCTACTTATAGGTGCAAATTATTTAAAAAGAGGATTTTATATTCAATTTGTAGGAAAAACAGGGTATATATCACCGATAACTAGCTAAATCATTGAAACACTACCCTTTTTTGGGTTTATAGCAATATGATTTAAATAAAATACTTGTATATATACAAAAACGCTACAGTTTACAAGAAACTTGAAAACGCTTGGCAATATACCGTTATATCAAAAAATAACCTTTACTCTTCTATTTAATTAAACTTAATGTAAGTAAGCTACTTATAGGTGCAAATTTTTTAAAAAGAGGATTTTTTATTCAATTTGTAGGAAAACAGTTTTATATCACCGATAACTAGCTAAATTATTGAAAACACTACATTTTATGGTTTATAGCAATATGATAAGTAAAATACTTGTATATATACAATAACGCTACAGTTTACAAGAAACTATGAAAAACGCTTGCAATAACCATTATATCCCCAATAAATAACCTTTACCTTCTATTTATAGCTTAATGTAAGGGAAGCTACTTATAGGTGCAAATTATTCTAAAAAAAGGGTTTTATACTTCAAATTTTAGGAAACAGTATATATCACCGATAACTAGCTAATATCATTGAAAACACTACATTTTATGGGTTTATAGCAATTTGATAAGTAAAACTACTTGTATATATACAATAACGCTTCAGTTTACAAGAAACTATGAAAAACGCTTGCAATATGCCGTTATATCACAATATATAACCTCTTACTCTTCTATTTAATAGCTTTATGTAATGTAAGCTACTTATAGGTGCAAATTATTCTAAAAAGAGGATTTTATACTTCAATTTGTAGTAAAACAGCTATATATCACCGATAACTAGCTAATATCATTGAAAACACAACATTTTATGGGTTTATAGCAATATGATAAGTAAAACTACTTGTATATATACAATAACGCTACAGTTTACAAGAAACTATGAAAAACGCTTGCAATATACCGTTATATAACAATAAATAACCTATTACTCTTCTATTTATTAGCTTAATTTAATGTAAGCTACTTATAGGTGCAAATTATTCTAAAAAAAGGATTGTATACTTCCATTTGTAGGAAAACAGCTATATATCACCGATAACTAGCTAAAATCATTGAAAAGAACACATTTTGAGGGTATAAAGCATTATCATAAGGTAAATTCCTTCTATTAATGATATAACACAACAATTAACAAGAAACTATGAAAAACACGTATAATATACAATTGTATCACAATATAGAGTATCAAACTCCTATTATAAGCTTGGAGTAGTTTAAAATAGAAATTTCTAACGAAAACAACTATCATACCACATTTTGAATTTCTCTATCAAGAAAAGGGCTGAATAATGTCAATTTTCGACATTTTTTAGCCCTTCAAAAATACATTAAAACACTTGAAAAAACGTTATTTTGATGAATAAAATTGATACATAAATTTCATGAAAAATACATATTTTAAGCTCTTAATATTATAAAATATAGTTGTGTAAAAGTGCTGAATAATGTCAAATTTTGACATTTTTAAGGCTTTCAAAAATGCAATAAAATACTTGAAAAAACGTTGTTTTGAGGATTAAAATTGATACTTATATTTCATGAAAATGCATATTTTTAGCTCATAACATTGTAAAATATAGTTGTGTAAAAGTGCTGAATAATGTCAAATTTCGACATTTGTTAGCCTTTCAAAAAATCATTGAAATACTTGAAAAAACATTGTTTTAAGATTAAAATTGATATCTAAATTTCATGAAAAATACATATTTTTAGCTATTAATTTTGTAAAATATAGTTGTAGCAAATATCCAAAGCTATTTAGCTACATATATAAAGAAATATACTTCAATTTGTAGAAAAAAAAAACTCTTCACTGATAACTAGCTAAAATCATTGAAAACACTACATTTTAAGGGTTTATAGCAATATGATAAGTAAAACTACTTGTATATATACAATAACGCTACAGTTTACAAGAAACTATGAAAAACACTTGAAATATACCGTTATATCACAATAAATAACCTCTTACTCTTCTATTTAATAGCTTAATGTAATGTAAGCTACTTATAGGTGCAAATTTTTCTAAAAAGAGGATTTTATACTTCAATTTGTAGGAAAACAGTTATATATCACCGATAACTAGCTAATATCATTGAAAACACTACATTTTATGGGTTTATAGCAATATGATAAGTAAAACTACTTGTATATATACAATAACGCTACAGTTTACAAGAAACTATGAAAAACGCTTGCAATATACCGTTATATCACAATAAATAACCTATTACTCTTCTATTTATTAGCTTAATGTAATGTAAGCTACTTATAGGTGCAAATTATTTTAAAAAGAGGATTTTATACTTAAATTTGTAGGGAAACATCTATATATCACCGATAACTAGCTAATATCATTGAAAACACTACATTTTATGGGTTTATAGCAATATGATAAGTGAAACTACTTTTATATATACAATAACAGTACAGTTTACAAGAAACTATGAAAAACACTTGCAATATACCGTTATATCACAATAAATAACCTCTTACTCTTCTATTTAATAGCTTAATGTAATGTAAGCTACTTATAGGTGCAAATTTTTCTAAAAAGAGGATTTTATACTTCAATTTGTAGGAAAACAGTTATATATCACCGATAACTAGCTAACATCATTGAAAACACTACATTTTATGGTTTTATAGCAATATGATAAGTAAAACTACTTGTTTATATACAATAACGCTACAGTTTACAAGAAACTATGAAAAACGCTTGCAATATACCATTATATCACAATAAATAACCTATTACTCCTCTATTTATTAGCTTAATGTAATGTAAGCTACTTATAGGTGTAAATTATTTTAAAAAGAGGAATTTATACTTCAGTTTGTAGGAAAACAGCTATATATCACCGATAACTAGCTAATATCATTGAAAACACTACATTTTATGGGTTTATAGCAATATGATAAGTAAAACTACTTGTATATAACAATAACGTTACAGTTTACAAGAAACTATGAAAAATGCTTGCAATATACCGTTATATCACAATAAATAACCTCTTACTCTTCTATTTATTAGCTTAATGTAATGTAACCTACTTATAGGTGCAAATTATTCTAAAAAGAGGATTTTATACTTCAATTTGTAGGAAAACAGCTATATATCACCGATAACTAGCTAATATCATTGAAAACACAACATTTTATGGGTTTATAGCAAAATGATAAGTAAAACTACTTGTATATATACAATAACGCTACAGTTTACAAGAAACTATGAAAAACGCTAGCAATATACCGTTATATAACAATAAATAACCTATTACTCTTCTATTTATTAGCTTAATGTAATGTAAGCTACTTATAGGTGCAAATTATTCTAAAAAAAGGATTGTATACTTCAATTTGTAGGAAAACAGCTATATATCACCGATAACTAGCTAAAATCATTGAAAAGAACACATTTTGAGGGTATAAAGCATTATCATAAGGTATATTCCTTCTATTAATGATATAACACAACAGTTAACAAGAAACTTTGAAAAACACGTATAATATACAATTGAATCACAATATAGAGTCTCAAACTCCTATTATAAGCTTACAGTAGTTTAAAATAGAAATTTCTAACGAAAACAACTATAATACCACATTTTGAATTTCTCTATCAAAAAAGGGGCTGAATAATGTCAATTTTCGACTTGTTTTAGCCTTTCAAAAATACATTAAAACACTTGAAAAAATGTTGTTTTTAAGAATAAAATTGATACATAAATTTCATGAAAAATTCATTTTTTAAGCTCTTAATAGTATAAAATATATTTGTGTAAAAGTGCTGAATAATGTCAAATTTTGACATTTATAAGGCTTTCAAAAATGCATTAAAATACCTAAAAAAATGTTGTTTTTAGGATTAAAATTGATACCTAAATTTCATGAAAATGCATATTTTTAGCTCATAACATTGTGAAATATAGTTGTGTAAAGTTGCTGAATAATGTCAAATTTCGACATTTTTTAGCCTTTCAAAAAAATATTGAAATACTTGAAAAAACATTGTTTTAAGATTAAAATTGATATCTAAATTTCATGAAAAATACATATTTTTAGCTATTAATTTTGCAAAATATAGTTGTAGCAAATATCCAAAGCTATTTAGCTACATATATAAAGAAATATACTTCAATTTGTAGAAAAAAACAACTCTTCACTGATAACTAGCTAAAATCATTGAAAACACTACATTTTAAGGGTTTATAGCAATATGATAAGTAAAACTACTTGTATATATACAATAACGCTACAGTTTACAAGAAACTATGAAAAACACTTGCAATATACCGTTATATCACAATAAATAACCTCTTACTCTTCTATTTAATAGCTTAATGTAATGTAAGCTACTTATAGGTGCAAATTTTTCTAAAAAGAGGATTTTATACTTCAATTTGTAGGAAAACAGTTATATATCACCGATAACTAGCTAATATCATTGAAAACACTACATTTTATGGTTTTAGAGCAATATGATAAGTAAAACTACTTGTATATATACAATAACGCTACAGTTTACAAGAAACTATGAAAAACGCTTGCAATATACCATTATATCACAATAAATAACCTATTACTCTTCTATTTATTAGCTTAATGTAATGTAAGCTACTTATAGGTGCAAATTATTTTAAAAAGAGGATTTTATACTTCAATTTGTAGGAAAACAGCTATATATCACTGATAACTAGCTAAAATCATTGAAAACACTACATTTTATGGGTTTATAGCAATATAATAAGTAAAACTACTTGTATATATACAATAACGCTACAGTTTAGAAGAAACTATGAAAAACGCCTGCAATATACCGTTATATCACAATAAATAACCTCTTACTCTTCTATTTAATAGCTTAATGTAATTTAAGCTACTTATAGGTGCAAATTATTCTAAAAAGAGGATTTTATACTTCAATTTGTAGGAAAACAGCTATATATCACCGATAAATAGCTAATATCTTTGAAACCACTACATTTTATGCGTTTATAGCAATATAATAGGTAAAACCACTTGTATATATACAATAACGCTACAGTTTAGAAGAAACTATGAAAAACGCTTGCAATATACCGTTATATCACAATAAATTTCCTCTTACTCTTCTATTTATTAGCTTAATGTAATGTAAGCTACTTATAGGTGCAAATTATTCTAAAAAAAGGATGGTATACTTCAATTTGTAGGAAAACAGCTATATATCACCGATAAATAGCTAATATCATTGAAAACACTACATTTTATGGGTTTATAGCAATATGATAAGTAAAACTACTTGTATATATAAGTAACGCTACAATTTACAAGAAACTATGAAAAACTCTTGGAATATACCGTTATATCACAATAAATTTCCTCTTACTCTTCTATTTATTAGCTTAATGTAATGTAAGATACTTATAGGTGCAAATTATTCTAAAAAAAGGATTGTATACTTCAATTTGTAGGAAAACAGCTATATATCACTGATAACTAGCTAAAATCATTGAAAACACTACATTTTATGGGTTTATAGCAATATAATAAGTAAAACTACTTGTATATATACAATAACGCTACAGTTTAGAAGAAACTATGAAAAACGCCTGCAATATACCGTTATATCACAATAAATAACCTCTTACTCTTCTATTTAATAGCTTAATGTAATGTAAGCTACTTATAGGTGCAAATTATTCTAAAAAGAGGATTTTATACTTCAATTTGTAGGAAAACAGCTATATATCACCGATAAATAGCTAATATCTTTGAAAACACTACATTTTATGCGTTTATAGCAATATAATAGGTAAAACTACTTGTATATATACAATAACGCTACAGTTTGATAGAAACTATGAAAAACGCTGCAATATACCGTTATATCACAATAAATAACCTCTTACTCTTCTATTTAATAGCTTAATTAATGTAGCTACTTATAGGTGCAATTATTCTAAAAAGAGGATTTTATACTTCAATTTGTAGAAAACAGCTATATTCACCGATAAATAGCTAATATCTTGAAAACACTACATTTTAGGTTTATAGCAATATATAGGTAAACTACTTTATATATAAATAACGCTACAGTTAGAAGAACTATGAAAACGCTTGCATATACCGTTATATCACAATAATTCCTCTTACTCTTCTATTTATTAGTAATGTAATGTAAGCTACTTATAGGTGCAAATTATTCTAAAAAAAGGATGGTATACTTCAATTTGTAGGAAAACAGCTATATATCACCGATAAATAGCTAATATCATTGAAAACACTACATTTATGGGTTTATAGCAATATGATAAGTAAAATACTTGTATATATAATAACGCTACATTTACAAGAAACTATGAAAAACCTTGGAATATACCGTTATATCACAATAAATAACCTCTTACTCTTCTATTTAATAGCTTAATATGTAAGTAATCAAAAAAGCTACTTATAGTGCAAAGTTATTCTAAAAAGAGATTTATACTTCAATTTGTAAGAAAACAGCTATTTTATCGATAAATAGCTATAATGAAAACACTTACATTTCATAAGGTTTATAGCAATATGAAAGTAAACTACTTGAATATATATAAACGCTACAGTTTACAAGAAACTATGAAAAACTTGCAATATACCGTTATTCAATAATATACCCTCTTACTCTTATTTAAGAGGATAATTAAGTAATGTACTTATAGGTAAAATTATTCAAAAAAAGGATTATATACTTCAATATGTACAAAACAGTATATATCACATAAATAGTAATAATCATTGAAAAAATACTATCTAGTTTAAGCAATATCATAGTAAAACTACGCTTTAAATACCTATATCACAAAACAGTTTACAGTAACTATGAAAACACTGAAATTACTATATCAATAAACCTTATCTTCTAATAAATGATGTTAATTAATTGTACGTAATAGTCTATATATTCTAAATAAGAGATTATACTTCAATTGTAGGAAAAACTCAGTTTATAGCAACTAATAAACTAGCTTAAATATTAAAAAACTACATTCAGGTTTATACAATATAAAAATAAAACTATCCGTATATACAAATAACACTTACTTTACATATTAAACTATTAATAATGTTGCACTTATACGTTAATATCACAAAAAAAACTCTTATACTTTTCAATTTTAAGTAAGTAATACTATAGGATACTAAATATCTAAAAAACACATTTTATTTCAATTGATAGAAAACTGTATATATCACGATAACTAGCTAAAATCATTAAAACACACATTTATATGCTTATAGCAATATAATAATCAAAACTACTTATTCATTACAATAACGCTACATTGTAAGTAAACTACGTAAAAGTTGCAATTATTCGTAAAAAGATTATATAACCTTGTACTCTATTAATACTATTTAAGTAAATATTGAAAACTACTTGTTTATAGAATATAAGTTGCAAACTATTGTAAAAAAAATTTACCAATTTTAGGAAAACACTATAATCAACCGATAATATACTAATATCACTTAAACTCTACATTTTTGGTTTTATAGCATTATTAGTAAATACTTGTATATATACATAAGCTAATTTACAAAAAAATTATTAAACTCAAGAATATACGTATATCACAATAAATAACCTACTTTATTAATAGCTATAATTGTAAGTATTATAGCATAAATTATCTAAAAAAAGATTATACTTCAATTGTAGGTAAAACATAACTATACAAAAGCTAATACTCATTGAAAACACTACATTTAACGTGTATAGCAATATGATAAGTAAAACTACTTGTATATATACAATAACGCTAACAGTTTACAAGAAACTATGAAAAACGCTTCCAATATACCGTTATATCACAATAAATTTCCTCTTACTCTTCTATTAAATAGCTTAATGTAATGTAAGCTACTTATAGTGCAAATTATTCTAAAAAGAGGATTTTATACTTCAATTTGTAGGAAAACAGATATATATCACTGATAACTAGCTAAAATCATTAAAAACACTACATTTTATGGGTTTATAGCAATATAATAAGTAAAACTACTTGTATATATACAATAACGCTACAGTTTACAAGAAACTATGAAAAACGCTTGCAATATACCGTTATATCACAATAAATAACCTCTACTCTTCTATTATTAGCTTAATGTAATGTAAGCTACTTATAGGTGCAAATTATTCTAAAAAAGAGATTTTATACTTCAATTTGTAGGAAACTGCTATATATCACTGATAACTAGCTAAAATCATTGAAAACACTACATTTTATGGCTTTATAGCAATATAATAAGCAAAACTACTTGTATATATACAATAACGCTACAGTTTAGAAGAAACTACGAAAAACGCTTGCAATATACCGCTATATCACAATAAATAACCTCTTACTCTTCTATTTAATAGCTTATTGTAATGTAAGCTACTTATAGTTGCAAATTATTCTAAAAAGAGAATTTTATACTTCAATTTGTAGGGAAACAGCTATATATCACCGATAAATAGCTAATATCATTGAAAACTCTACATTTTATGGGTTTATAGCAATATGATAAGTAAAACTACTTGTATATATACAATAACGCTCAGTTTAAAGAAACTATGAAAAACGCAACAATATACCGTTATATCACAATAAATACCTCTTACTCTTCTATTTAATAGCTTAATGTAATGTAAGCTACTTATAGCTGCAAATTATTCTAAAAAAGAGGATTTATACTTCAATTTGTAGGAAAACAGCTATATATCACTGATAATAGCTAAATCATTGAAAACACTACATTTTATGGGTTATAGCAATATAATAAGTAAAACTACTTGTATATAACAATAACGCTACAGTTTAGAAGAAACTATGAAAAACGCTTGCAATATACCGTTATATCACAATAAATAACCTCTTACTCTTCTATTTAATAGCTTAATGTAATGTAAGCTACTTATAGGTGCAAATTATTCTAAAAAGGATGGTTATACTTCAATTTGTAGGAAAACAGCTATATATCACCGATAAATAGCTAATATCATTGAAAACACTACATTTTATGGTTTATAGCAATATGATAAGTAAAACTACTTGTATATATACAATAACGCTACAGTTTACAAGAAACTATGAAAAACGCTTGCAATATACCGTTATATCACAATAAAATTCCTCTTACTCTTCTATTTATTAGCTTAATGTAATGTAAGCTACTTATAGGTGCAAATTATTCTAAAAAAAGGATTGTATACTTCAATTTGTAGGAAAACAGCTATATATCACTGATAACTAGCTAAAATCATTGAAAACACTACATTTTATGGGTTTATAGCAATATGATAAGTAAAACTACTGTATATATACAATACGCTACAGTTTACAAGAACTATGAAAAACGCTTGCAATATACCGTTATATCACAATAAATAACCTCTACTCTTCTATTTAATAGCTTAATGTAATGTAAGCTACTTATAGGTGCAAATTATTCTAAAAAGAGGATTTTATACTTCAATTTGTAGGAAAACAGCTATATATCACTGATAACTAGCTAAAATCATTGAAAACACTACATTTTATGGGTTTATAGCAATATAATAAGTAAAACTACTTGTATATATACAATAACGCTACAGTTTACAAGAAACTATGAAAAACGCTTGCAATATACCGTTATATCACAATAAATAACCTCTTACTCTTCTATTTAATAGCTTAATGTAATGTAAGCTACTTATAGGTGCAAATTATTCTAAAAAGAGGATTTATACTTCAATTTGTAGGAAAACAGCTATATATCACGATAAATAGCTAAATCATGAAAACACTACATTTTATGGGTTTATAGCAATATATAAGTAAAACTACTTGTATATATACAATAACGCTACAGTTTACAAGAAACTATGAAAAACGATGCAAATACCCTTATATCACAATAAATAACCTCTACTCTTTATTAATAGCTTAATGTATGTAAGTACTTATAGTGCAAATTATCTAAAAGAGGATTGTTACTTATTTGTAGGAAAAAAGCTATTTTCACTGAAACTAGGTAAAATCATTGAAAACACTACATTTTATGGGTTTATAGCAATATTTAAAAATATGAAAACTACTTGTATATACAATAACGCTACAGTTACAAGAAACTATGAAAAACGCTTGAATTACCGTTATATCACAATAAAATATCCTCCCTTTCTCTTCTATTTATAGTTAATGTAATGTAAGAACTATAGGTGCAAATTATTCTAAAAAAAGGATGTATACTTAATTTGTAGGAAAAACAGCTATATATTCACGATAACTAGCTAAAAATTTATTTAAAACACTAATTTTATGGGTTTATAGCAAAATAATAAGTAAAATACTTTGCAATATTACAATAACGCTACAGTTTAGAAGAAACTAAAGAAAAACGCCGCAAATTACCCTTAATAAATAATAACCCTACTCTTCTATTTAAAGCTTAAAGTAATTTAAGCACTTTTAGGTGCAAATTATTCTAAAAAGAGGATTTTATACTTCAATTTTTAGGAAAACAGCTTATATCACCGATAAATAGCTAATATCTTTTAAAACCTACATTTTATGCGTTTTTAGCAATATTTAAAAGGTAAAACATTTTTTAATATACAATAACGCTACAAATTTAGAAAAAAACTATGAAAAACGCTTGGGATATACCGTTTTATCACAATAAATTTCTCTTACTCTTCTATTATAGCTTAATGTAATGTAAAGCTAATAGGTTTCAAATATTCTAAAAAAAGGATGGTATACTTCAATTTGTGGAAAAACCTATAATCACGATAAATACTAAATCAATGAAAACACTACATTTTATGGGTTTTAGCAATATGATTTAAATTAAAACTACGTATATTAAGTAACGCTACAATTACAAAAAACTATAAAAAACTTTGGAATTGTAATTTAATCACAATAAATTCCTCTTACTCTTCTATTTATTAGCTTAATGTAATGTAAGATACCCTTTTAGGTGCAAATTATTTAAAAAAAAGGGTTGTATACTTAATTTAAGGAAAACAGCTAATATCACTGATAATAGCTAAAACATGAAAACCCTACATTTATGGGTTATAGCAAATAATAAAGTAAAACTACTTGTATTATACAAACGCTACAGTTTAGAAGGGAAATATGAAAAACGCCGCAATATACGTTATATCACAATAAATAACCCTTTTAAATCTTTATTTAATAGTTAAGTAAGTAAGCCCACTTATAGTGCAAATTATTTAAAAAAAAGGGTTTTATACTTTAATTGTAGAAAAACAGTATATATCACCCAAAATAGCTAAAATCTTTGAAAACATACATTTATGCGTATATAGCATATAATAGGTAAAATACTTGTATATATTAAATAACGCTACAGTTTAGAAGAAACTATGAAAAACGCTTTCAATATACCGTTATATCAAATAAATTTCCCCCTTTCTCTTCTATTTTTAGCTTAAGTAATGTAAGTACTTTAGGTCAAAATTTTTCTAAAAAAAAGATGGAACTTTAATTTTTAGGAAAACAGCTATAATCACCCATAAATAGCTAATATCATTGAAAAAAATACATTTTAGGGGTTTTTGCAAAAGAAAGTAAAAATACCGTATATATATAATAAGCTACAGTTTACAAGAAGCTATGAAAAAGATGCAATATCCGTTATACACAAAAAAAACCTTTATCTTTATTAATAGTTTTGTAATGAAGCACTTAAGGGGCAAATTATTCTAAAAAGAGGTTTTTACTTCAATTTGTAGGAAAACAGTATATTCATGATAACTAGCTAAAATCATTTAAAAAAACCTTTTTTTTTAAAATTTTCTTTTTTTTTGGGTTTAAAAAAAAAAAGGCCCCAAAACCCACAAAAAAAAATTTTTTTAAAAGAATTGAAATAAAAATTTTGAAAACCAATTTTAAAAAAGCCCTACAAAGTTTTTAAACAAAAAAAAGAAAACTAATGAAAAAAAAAAAACCCTTGCCCCAAAAAAAAATTNGTTGCAAATTATTCTAAAAAAGAGGATTTATACTTAATTTGTAGGAAAACAGCTAATATCACCGATAACTAGCTAATATCATTGAAAAACAACATTTATGGGTTTATAGCAATATGATAAGTAAAACTACTTGTATATATACAATAACGTTACAGTTACAAGAAACTATGAAAAACCGCTTGCAATATACCGTTATATCACAATAAATAACCTCTTACCTTAATTTAATAGCTTATTGTAATGTAAGTACTTATAGGTGCAAATTATCTAAAAAGAGGATTTTATACTTCAATTGTAGGAAAAACAGCTATATATCACCAATAATTAGCTAATATCATTAAAAACACTACATTTTATGGGTTTATAGCAATATGATAAGTAAAACTACTTGTATATATACAATAACGCTACAGTTTACAAGAAACTATGAAAAACGCTTGCAATATACAGTTATATCACAATAAATAACCTCTTACTCTTCTATTTAATAGCTTTATGTAATATAAGCTACTTATAGGTGCAAATTATTCTAAAAAGAGGATTTTATACTTTAATTTGTAGGAAAAACAGCTATATATCACCGATAACTAGCTAATATCATTGCAAACACAACATTTTATAGGTTTATAGCAATATGATAAGTAAAACTACTTGTATATATACAATAACGCTACAGTTTCATGAAAAACGCTGGCAATATACCGTTATATAACAATAAATAACCTATTACTCTTCTATTTATTAGCTTAATGTAATGTAAGCTACTTATAGGTACAAATTATTCTAAAAAAAGGATCGTATACTTCAATTTGTAGGAAAACAGCTATATATCACCGATAACTAGCTAAAATCATTGAAAAGAACACATTTTGAGGGTTATAAAAGCATTATCATAGGTAAATTCCTTCTATTAATGATATAAACACAACAATTAACAAGAAACTATGAAAAACACGTATAATATACAATTGTATCACAATATAGAGTATCAAACTCCTATTATAAGTTGGGAGTAGTTTAAAATAGAAATTTCTAACGAAAAACAACATTAATACCACATTTTGAATTTCTCTATCAAAAAAAGGGCTGAATAATGTCAATTTTCGACATTTTTAGCCTTCAAAAATACATTAAAACACTTGAAAAAACGTTATTTTGATGAATAAAATTGATACATAAATTTCATGAAAAAATACATATTTTAAGCTCTTAATATTATAAAATATAGTTGTGTAAAAGTGCTGAATAATGTCAAATTTTGACATTTTTAAGGCTTTCAAAAATGCATTAAAATACTTGAAAAAACGTTGTTTTGAGGATTAAAAATTGATATTAAATTTCATGAAAATGCATATTTTTAGCTCATAACATTGTAAAGTAAGTTGTGTGAAAAGTGCTGAATAATGTCAAATTTCGACATTTTTTAGCCTTTCAAAAAAACATTGAAATAATTGAAAAAACATGTTTTAAGATTAAAATTGATATCTAAATTTCATGAAAAATACATATTTTTTGCTATAATTTGTTTAAAATATAGTTGTAAGCAAATA
The DNA here is from genome assembly GCA_016584305.1 of Chionoecetes opilio. Classification (NCBI taxonomy): domain Eukaryota; kingdom Metazoa; phylum Arthropoda; class Malacostraca; order Decapoda; family Majidae; genus Chionoecetes; species Chionoecetes opilio. Next base: position 174,879 of record JACEEZ010007503.1, read on the forward strand.
TCCAAGGATATTTAGCTACATATATAAAGAAATAACTTTCAATTTGTAGAAAAAAAAACAATCTTCACTGATAACTGCTAAATCATTGAAAAAACCACTACATTTGTACTGGTTATAGCACAATATGATTTAGTAAAACTACTTGGATATATACAATAAACGCTACAGTTTACAAGAAAACTATGAAAATATAACGCTTGCCAATATACACATTATATCACAATAAATAACCTATTACTCCTAATTTATTGCTAATGTAATGTAAGCTACTATAGGTGCAACTTATTTTAAAAAGAGGATTTTATACTTCAGTTGTAGAAAACAGCTATAATAAACCGATAACTAGCTAATATCATAAAAACACTACTTTTATGGGTTTTATAGCAATATAATAAGTAAAAACTACTTCCTATATACAATAACGTTACAGTTTACAAGAAACTATGCAAAAACGCTTGCAATATACCGTTATATCACAATAAATAACCTCTTACTCTCTATTTATTAGCTAATGTAATGTAAGCTACTTATAGGTGCAAATTATTCTAAAAAAGAGAGATTATTCTTCAATGTAGGAAAAAGCTATATACACCGATAACTGCTAAATCATGTTGAAAACATACATTTTATGGTTTATATAGCAATATTGATAAGTAAAACAATTGTTCTTATATATACCATACGATACAGGTTACAAGAACTATGAAAAAACGCTTGCAAATATACGTATATATCCACAATAATAACCTCTTACTCTTTAATTTAAAGCTTAATGTTCAATGTAAGCTACTATAGGTGCAAATATGCTAGAAAAGAGGAATTTATACATTCAATTTGTAGGAAAACAGCTATATTCACCGACAACAAGCTAATATCATTGAAAACACACAATATATGGTTTTATAGCAATTTGATAAGTAAAACTAATTGTATATATAAATAAACGCTACAGTTTACAAGAAACTATGTAAAAAACGTTTGCAATATACCGTTTATATCACAAGTAAAACCTCTTCCTCTTAATTTAATAGCTTAATGTAATGTAAGCTACTTTAGGTTGCACATTATTCTAAAAGAGGATTTTATTCTTCAATTTGTAGGGTAAAACAGCTATATATCACCGGATAACCTAGCTAATATCATTGAAAACACTACATTTATGGGTTTTATAGCAATATGATAAGTAAAACTACTTGTAATATACAATAACGCTCAGTTTACAAGAAAAACTATGAAAAAACGCTTTGCAATATACCGTTATATCACAATAAATAACCTATTACTCTTCTATTTATTAGGCTTAAGTAATGTAAGCTACTTATAGGTTGCAAATTCATTTTGATAACGAGGATTTTATACTCCAATTTGTATGGGAAAACAGCTATATATCACCGATAACTAGCTAATATCATTGAAAACACTACATTTGTATGGGTTATAGATATATGATAAACAATAAAATTACTTTTATACATACAATACAGCTACAGTTTGCAAGAAAAACAATGAAAAAACGCTTGCAATATCACAGTTATCTCACAATAAATAACCTCTACTCTTTCTATTTAATAGTTATTGTAATGTAGCTACATATAGGTGCAAATTATTCTAAAGAGAGGATGTTCTATACTTCATTTGTAGGAAAACAGCGATATATCACCGAAATAGCTAATATCATGGAAAACACAACATTTTATGGGTTTATAGCAATATGATAAGTAAAACTACTTGTATATATACAATAACGTTACAGTTTACAAGAAACTATGAAAACCGCTTGCAATATACCGTTATATCACAATAAATAACCTCTTACTCTTATATTTAATAGCTTATTGTAATGTAAGCTACTATAGGTGCAAATTATTCTAAAAAGAGGATTTTATACTTCAATTTGTAGGAAAACAGCTATATATCACCAATAATTAGCTAATATCATTAAAAACACTACATTTTATGGGTTTATAGCAATATGATAAGTAAAACTACTTGTATATATACAATAACGCTACAGTTTACAAGAAACTATGAAAAACGCATGCAATATACAGTTATATCACAATAAATAACCTCTTACTCTTCTATTTAATAGCTTTATGTAATGTAAGCTACTTATAGGTGCAAATTATTCTAAAAAGAGGATTTTATACTTTAATTTGTAGGAAAACAGCTATATATCACCGATAACTAGCTAATATCATTGCAAACACAACATTTTATAGGTTTATAGCAATATGATAAGTAAAACTACTTGTATATATACAATAACGCTACAGTTTACAAGAAACTATGAAAAACGCTGGCAATATACCGTTATATAACAATAAATAACCTATTACTCTTCTATTTATTAGCTTAATGTAATGTAAGCTACTTATAGGTGCAAATTATTCTAAAAAAAAGGATTGTATACTTCAATTTGTAGGAAAACAGCTATATATCACCGATAACTAGCTAAAATCATTGAAAAGAACACATTTTGAGGGTATAAAGCATTATCATAAGGTAAATTCCTTCTATTAATGATATAACACAACAATTAACAAGAAACTATGAAAAACACAGTATAATATACAATTGTATCACAATATAGAGTATCAAACTCCTATATAAGCTTGGAGTAGTTTAAAATAGAAATTTCTAACGAAAACAACATTAATACCACATTTTGAATTTCTCTATCAAAAAAAGGGCTGAATAATGTCAATTTCGACATTTTTAGCCCTTCAAAAATACATTAAAACACTTGAAAAAACGTTATTTTGATGAATAAAATTGATACATAAATTTCATGAAAAATACATATTTTAAGCTCTTAATATTATAAAATATAGTTGTGTAAAAGTGCTGAATAATGTCAAATTTTGACATTTTTAAGGCTTTCAAAAATGCATTAAAATACTTGAAAAAACGTTGTTTTGAGGATTAAAATTGATACTTAAATTTCATGAAAATGCATATTTTTAGCTCATAACATTGTAAAGTATAGTTGTGTAAAAGTGCTGAATAATGTCAAATTTCGACATTTTTTAGCCTTTCAAAAAAACATTGAAATACTTGAAAAAACATTGTTTTAAGATTAAAATTGATATCTAAATTTCATGAAAAATACATATTTTTAGCTATTAATTTTGTAAAATATAGTTGTAGCAAATATCCAAAGCTATTTAGCTACATATATAAAGAAATATACTTCAATTTGTAGAAAAAAACAACTCTTCACTGATAACTAGCTAACATCATTGAAAACACTACATTTTATGGTTTTATAGCAATATGATTAGTAAAACTACTTGTATATATACAATAACGCTACAGTTTACAAGAAACTATGAAAAACGCTTGCAATATACCATTATATCACAATAAATAACCTATTACTCCTCAATTTATTAGCTTAATGTAATGTAAGCTACTTATAGGTGCAAATTATTTTAAAAAGAGGATTTTATACTTCAGTTTGTAGGAAAACAGCTATATATCACCGATAACTAGCTAATATCATTGAAAAACCTACATTTTATGGGTTTATAGCAATATGATAAGTAAAACTACTTGTATATATACAATAACGTTACAGTTTACAAGAAACTATGAAAAACGCTTGCAATATACCGTTATATCACAATTAATAACCTCTTACTCTTTTATTTAATAGCTTAATGTAATGTAAGCTACTTATAGGGTGCAAAATTATTCTAAACAAGAGGATTTTATACTCAATGTGTGCGGAAAACAGCTATATATCACCGACAACAAGCTAATATCATTGAAAACCACTACATTATAGGGGTTTATAGCAACGTTGATAAGTAAAAACTTTGTATATACAATAACGCTACAGTTTACAAGAAACTATGAAAAAACGTTTGCAATATACCGTTATATCACAATTAATAACCTCTTACTCTTTTATTAATAGCTTAATGTAAATGTAAGCTACTGATAGTGCAAAATGTATTCTAAAAAGAGGATTTTATACTTCAATTGTAGGAAAACAGGCTCTATATCACCGATAACTAGCTAATATCATTGAAAAACACTTATAATTTGATGGGTTTATAGCAATATGATAATGTAAAATACTTGTATATTATAGAATAACGCTTCAGTTTACAAGAAAACTATGAAAAACGTTTTGCAAATTTATACCGTTATATCCACAATTAATAACCTCTTACTCTTATATTTAATAGCTAATGTAATTGGTGAAGCTACTTATAGGTGCAAATTATTCTAAAAAAGAGGATTTTTTATACTTCAATGTAGGACAAACAGCTATATATCACCGATAAAAGCTAAGATCATTGAAAACACTACATTTTATGGGTTTTATAGCAATTATGGATAAGTAAAACTACTTGTATATAACAATAACGCTTCAGTTTACAAGGAAAACTATGAAAAACGTTTGCAATATACCGTATATCAAAATAAATAACCTATACTCTTCTATTTATTGCTTAATGTAATGTAAGCTACTTAAGGTGCAAAGATTTAAAAAGAGGACTTTATACTTCAGTTGTGTAGGAAAAACAGCGATATATCACCGAATAACTAGCTAATATCATTGACAACACACATTTTATGGGTTTTTATAAGCAATATGATAAGTAAAAACTACTTGTATATTCAATAACGTTACAGTTTACAAGAAACTATGAAAAAACGCTTTGTCACTATACCGTTATTATCACCAATTTAAATAACCTCTTACTCTCTATTTATTAGCTTAATGTAATTGTAAGTACTTAAGGGCATCTTACTCTAAAAAAGAGTATTTTATACTTCAATTTGTAGGGGAAAACAGCTATTATCACCGATAACTAGCTAATATTCATGAAAACATACATTTATGGGTTTATAGCAATATGAATCAAGTAAAACTACTGGTATATATACCATAACGCTACAGTTTACAAGAAACTATGAAAAAAACGCTGCAATATACCGTATATCACAATTAATAACCTCTTTACTCTTTTATTTAAAGTAGCTTAATGTAATGTAAGCTACTTATAGGTGCAAATTATTCTAAAAAGAGGGATTTATACATTCAATTGTAGGGGTGAAGGAGGTAAAAAACAGCTATATATCACCGACAAAACAAGCTAATATCATTGAAAACACTACATTATATGGCGTTTATAGCAAATTTGATACAAGTAAAACTACTGGTAAAATATACAAAACGCTACAGTTTACAGAAACTATGAAAAACGTTTCCCCGCAATATACCGTTATATCACAATTAATAACCTCTTACTCTTATATTTAATAGCTTAATGTAATGTAAGCTTATCTTATAGGGTGCAAATATGTCTAAAAAAAGAGGTTTTATATACGTTCATAATTTGTAGGAAAACAGCGATCTATCACCGATAACTAGCTATATCATTGAAAACACTACATTTAGGGTTGTATAGCAATATGATAAAGTAAAATTACTTTTATAATACAATACAGCTTACAGTTTGCAATGAAACAATGAATCTGATAAACCGCTTTGCGCAATATTATCAGTTATATCACAATAAATAACCTCTTAACTCTTTATTTAATAGCTTATTGTAATGTAAGCGACATATAGGTGCAAATTATTCTTAAATGATGTAGGATTTATACTTCACTTTGTTATTGGAAAACAGCCTTATATATCAACGCATTAACTAGCTAATTTTCATTGAACAACACAACATTTTATGGGTTTATAGCAATATGGATAAGTAAAACTACTGTATATATACAATAAACGTTTACAGTCTTACAAGAAATATGGAAAAAAAACGCCTGCACTATCCCGTTTATATTCACAAAAATAAACCTTCGTACTCTTATATATAATAGATTATGTAATGTAAGCTAACTTATAGGTGCAAATTATCTAAAAAAAGAGGATTTTTATACTTTAATTTGTAGGAAAACAGCTATATATCACCGAATTAATAGCTAATTATTTTGCAACAACAACATTTTATAGGTTGTATATAAGCAATATGATAAGTAAAAAACTGTATATATACAATTAACGCTTACAGTTTACCACAAGAAACTATGAAAAACGCTTGGCAATATACCGTTACTATAAACAATAAATAACCTATTAACTCTTCTATTTATTAGCTTAAGGTAATGGTGTAAGCTACTATAGGTGCAAATATTCTAAAAAAAGGACTTGTATCCTTCAATTTCCGTAGGAAAAACAGCATATATCACCGAGAACTAGCTAAAATCATTGAAAAGAACACATTTTGAGGGTATATAAAGCAGTATCATAAGGTAAAATTCCTGCTATAATGATATAACACAAACAACTTAACAAGAAACTATGAAAAACCCACGTATAATATACCATTGTAATCACCAATATAGGAGTATCAAACTCCTATATAAGCTGGAGTAGTTTTAAAATAGAAATTTCTTAACGGAAAACAAAACATAATTACCAACATTTTGAATTTCTCTATCAAAAAAAGAGGGGCTTCTGAATAATATTCAATTGTCGACATTTTTTTATCCTTCAAAAAAATACATTGTTTTTAAAACACTTGAAAAAAACGTTATTTTGATGAATAACATTGATAATAAATTTCATGAAACAAATACATATTAAGCGGAATATTATAAAGTATAGTTGTGTAAAAGTTCGTCTGAATAATGGTAAATTTTTGACATTTTTAAGGCTTTCAAAAATGCATTAAAATTACTTGAAAAACGTGTTTTTTGAGGATTAAAATTGATACTTAAATTTCATGAAAAATGCATAATTTTTAGCTCATAACATTGTAAAGTATAGTTCGTGTAAAACTTGTTAGTGCTGAAAATAATGTGCAAATTTCGACATTTTTAGCCTTCAAAAAAAAACATTTTGACATACTTGAACAAAAACACATTGTTTTAAGATTAAAATTGCATATATAAATTTCATTGAAAAATACAATTTTGTAGCTATTAAATTTTGTAAAAATATAGTGTAAGCAAATATCCAAAGCTATTTAGCTACATATATAAAGAAAATGTATTCAATGTAGAAAAAAACAAACTCTTTCACTGGATACTAGCTTAACATCATTGAAAAACACTACATTTTTGGGTTTGTTATAGCAATATGATTTAGTTAGTAAAACTACTTGTTTATATATACAACCCCAATAACCGCCTACAGTTTACAAGCCCAAAAACTATGAAAACACGCTTGCAATATACCATTATACACAATAAATAACCTATTACTCCTCAATTATTAGGCTTAAGTAATGTAAGCTAATCTTATAGGTGCAAATTATTTTAAAAAGAGGATTTTATACTTCAGTTTGTAGGGAAAACAGCTTATATATCAACCGTATAAACCTAGCTAATAATCATTGAAAACACTAATTTTTATGGCGTTTATAGGCAATATGATAAGTAAAAACTACTTGTATATATACACTAACGTTAAGTTTACAAGAAACTATGAAAAACGCTTGCAATATACCGTTATATCATCAATAAATAACCCTCTTACTCTTCTTATTTATATAGCTAATGTAAATGTTAAGTACTTGCTATAGGTGCAATATCTACTGTAAAAAAGGAGTACTTCTTTATACTTCAATTGTGAGGTTGTGGAAAAAAAACAGCTATATATCACAGATAAAGCTGCTAATATCATTGAAAACACTACATTGTTAGGGTTTTATAGCAAGATGATAAGTAAGTAAAAACTACTTGTATAGATTACCATAACGCTACAGATTACAAGAAAAACTATGAAAAACGCTTGCAAGTCTACCGTGATAAGTCACATTAATAACCTCTTACTCTTTTATTAATAGCTTCTAATGGAATGTAATGCTACTTATTAGGTGCAAATTATCTAAAAAGAGGATTTTATGCATCAATTTGGAGGGAGGGGGAAAACAGCTTTATCACGACAACAAGACTAATATCATTGAAAACACTACATTATATGGGTTTATAGCATTTGGATAAGTGTAATATAAAACTACTTGATATATACAATAAACGCTTACAGTTTCCACAAGAAACTATCTGAAAAAACGTTTGCGAATATACCGTTATATCACAATTAATAACCTCTTACTCTTTATATTTTAGTAGCTAATGTAAATCATGGTAAGCTGACTTATAGGTGGCAAATTATTCTAAAAAGAGGAATTTTATACTTCAATTTGTAGGAAAACAGTCTATTATATCACCGAGAAATAGCTACTAATATCATTGAAAAACTACATTTTATGGGGTTCTATAGCAATATGATACGTTATAAAACACTTGTGATATATACAATAACGCTTCAGTTTACAAGAAACTATGAAAAACGCTTCCCAGTTTGCAATATACCGTTATATCACAATTACATAACCTCTTAATTATAATTTAATAGCTTAATGTAATGTAAGCTTACTTATCAGGTTGCAAATTATTCTAAAAAGAGGATTTTATACTTCAATTTGTAAGGAAAACAGACTCTATTATATCACCGAATAATAGCTTAATACTCATTGAAAACACTACATTTTATGGGTTTATAGCAATATGATAAGGTAAAAAACTTGTATATAACAATTAACGCTTCAGTTACAAGAAACTATGAAAATACCCGCTTCGCAATATACCGGTTATATCAAAATAAAATAATCTTTCTATTACTCTTTATATTTATTAGCTTTAATGTCATGTAAGCTACTATAGGTGCAAATTATTTTAAAAGAGGGTAATTTTATAACTCCAATTTGTAGGGTCTGTTAAACAGCTATATATCACCGATAACTAGCTAATATCATTATGAAAAACTACATTTTATGGGTTTATTCGCAATATGATAAATAATAATTACTTTTATCTATACCAATACAGCTACAAGTTTGCAAAGGAAAGAAACAATAAAAAAACGTCTTGCATATTCAGTTAACATCACAATAAATAACACCTCTTACTCTTCTATTTAAATAGTTATTGTAATGTTAAAGCTAATATAGGTGCAAATTATTCTAAATGAGAGGATTTATAACTTCAATTTGTAGGACAAACAGCTATATATCACCGAATCAATTAGCTAATATCATTGTAAAAAAAACAGTTTATGGGTTTATAGCAATACTGATAATGTAAAACTACGTGGTATATCTACAATAACGGTACAGTTCTACAAGAAAACTATGAAAAACCTGCGTGCAATATACGTTATATCACAAGAAAGAAACCTCTTACTCTTATATTTAATTAGCTTATTGTAATGTAAGCGACTTATAGGTGCAAATTATTCTAAAAGATGGAGGTTATACTTTTCAATTGTAGGAAAAACAGCGTATATTCACCCAATAATTAGCTAATATCATTAAAAAAACACTACATTTTATGGGTTTATAGCAATAGATAAGTAAAAATACTGTATATATACAATATAACGCTAACAGTTTACAAGAAATCTATGAAAAAGGCTGCAATATCAGGTTATATCACAATAAAATAACCTCTTACTCTTTCTATTAATAGCTTTATGTAATGTAAAGCTACTTATAGGTGCAAATTATTCTAAAAAAGGGATTTTATACTTTTTGGTTAATTTGTAGGAAAACAGCAGTATTCACCGCATAACAGCTAATATCCATTGCAAAAACACAACATTTTATAGGGTTTATAGCAATGATAAGTAAAACTACTTGTATATAACAATAAACGCTACAAGTTTACAATGGAAACTATGAACAACGCATGGCACTCATACTTTATTAAACAATAAATAACCTATACTTTCTATTTATTAAGCTAATGTAATGGTTAAGCTTTCACTTATAGGTTGCAAATATTCTAAGAAAAAAGGATTGTATACTTCAAATTTGTAGGGAAAACAGCGATATATATCACCGATAACTAGCTAAAATCATTGAAAAGAACACATCTTTGAGGGGATAAAGCATTATCATAAGGTAAATTCTGATATTAATGATATTAAAACAACAATTAACAAGAAACTATGAAAAACCACGTATAATATACCATTGTATCACAATTATACGAGTATCAAACTCCTATTATAAGCTGGAGTAGTTTAAAATAGAATTTCTAACGATAAACAACATTAATAACCACATTTTGGAATTTCTCTATCAAAAAAAAAGGGTCTGAATAATGTCAATTTCGACATTTTTAGCCCTTCAAAAATATCATTAAAACACTTGAAAAAAAAGTATTTTGATATGAATAAAATGAACATAAATTTCTGAAAAATACATATTTTAAGCTCTTAAATATTAAAAATAGTTGTGTAAAAGTGCTGAATCATGTCAAAAATTTTGGACCCCCATTTTTAAGGCTTTCAAAAATGCATTAAAATACTGAAAAAAACGTTGTTTTGAGGATTAAAATTGATACTTAAAATTTCATGAAAATGCATATTTTTAGTCATAACATTGTACAAGTATAGTTGTGTAAAAGTGCGAATAATGTCAAATTCGATATTGTTTAGCTTTCAAAAAAACATTGAACTACTTGAAAAAACATTGTTTTAAGATTAAAATTGATATCTAAATTTCATGAAAAAATACATATTTAGCTATTAATGTGGTAAAATATAGTTGTAGAAATATCCAAAGCTATTTAGCTTAATATATAAAGAAATATACTTCAATTGTAGAAAAAAACAACTCTTCACTGATAACTAGCTAAATCATTGAAAACACTACATTTTATGGTTTTTATAGCAATATGATTAGTAAAATACTGTATATATACAATAACGCTAACAGTTACAAGGAAACTATGAAAAACGCTTGCAATATATTATTAAATCACAATAATAACCTATACTCCCAATTTATTAGCTTAATGTAATGTAAGCTACTTATAGGTGCACAATTATTTTTAAAAGAAGGATTTTATTACTTCAGTTTGTTGTATGGAAAACAAGCTATATATCACCGATAACTAGTAATATCATTGAAAACAGTACATTTTATGGGTTGTATAGCAATTATGATAAGTAAAACTACTTGTAATATTACAATAACGTTACAGTTTACAAGAAACTATGAAAAACGCTTGCAATAACCCGTTATATCACAATAAATAACCTCTTACTCTTCTATTATTGCTTAATGTAAGTAAGCTACTTAGAGGTGCATCTACTCTAATAAGAGTATTTATACTTCAATTTGTAGGAAAACAGCTATATATCACCGATAACTAGCTAATATCATTGAAAAACTACATTTTATTGGGTTTTATAGCATATGATAAGTTAAAACTATTGTATATATACCATAACGCTTACATTTTACAAGAACTAATGAAAAACGCTTGCAATATACCGTTATAATCACAATTAATAACCTCTTACTCTCTATTTAATATGCTTAATGTAATGTAAGCTATTATTGGTTGCAAATTATTCTAATAAAAGAGGATTTATACATCATTTGTAGTGAAAAAGCAGCTAATATCACCGACCACAAGCTAATATCATTGGAAAACAATACTTTTATGGGTTTATAGCATATTTGATAAGGTAAACACTTGTATATATACAATAACGCTACAGTTTCAAGGAAACTATGAAAAAAACGTTTGCAATATACGTTTATATCACAATTAAAACCCTCTTACTCTTAATTTAATAGCCTTAATGTAAGTAAGCTAACTTTATTAGTGTGCAAATTATTCTTAAAAAGAGGATTTTCTACTTCATTTGTAGAGTTGAAAACAGCTTAGATATCACCGTGATAACTAGCTAATTATCATTTGAAAACACTACATTTTAGGGGTTTATAGCAATATGATAATGTAAAAACTAACTTGTATATGATACAATAACGCTTCAGTGTACAAGAAACTATGAAAAACGCTTGCAATATACGTTATATCACAATAAAATAAACCTATTACTCCTCAATTTATTAGCTTAATGTAATGGAAGCTACTTATAGGTGAAATTATTTTCAAAAAGAGGATTTTATGCTTCAGTTTGTAGGAAGGAGGAAAAAACAGCTTATATATCACGTATAAAACTAGCTAATCTTCCATTGAAAACCACTACATTTTATGGGTTTATAGCCCAATTATGATAAGTAAAACTACTGGTATATTATTACTAATAAAACGTTACAGTTTACAAGAACTTGAAAAACGCTTGCAATATACCGGTATAGCACCAATTAAATAACCTCTTACTCTTCATTTATTAGCTTAATGTAATGTAAAAGCTCCTATAGGTGCATTCTCGCTTACTCTAAAAAAGAGTATTGTCTATACTTCAATTTGTAGGGGAAAACAGCTATATTCACCGATTAACTAGTAATATCATTCGGAAAACAACTACATTCTTATGGGTTTATAGCAATATTGCTGATAAGTAAGTCGTTAAATACTACTGTATATATACCATAACGCTACAGTTTACAAAGAAACTATGAAAAAACGCTTGCAATATACCGTTATTCACAATTAATAACCTCTTACTCTTTTATTTTAATAGCTTAATGTAATTGTTGTAAGCTACTTATAGGTGCAAATTATTCGAAAAAGTAGGATTTTATCCATCCAAATTTGTTCCAGTGGGGGGGGGGGAAGGAAAAACCCCCCCCAGATATATATCACGACAACAAGCTAAGATCATTGAAAACACTAATTATATGGGTTTATAGCAATTTGATAAGCTAAAAACTACTTGGATATTACACTAACGCTACAGTTTACAAGGAAACTATGAAAAACGTTTGCAATATACCGTTATATTCACAATTAATAACCTCTTACTCTTATATTTAATGCTTAATGTGAATGTAAGCTACTTATAGGTGCAATTTATTCTTAATAAAAAAAGACGGATTTTATACTTTCTAATTTGTCAGGGGAAAAAAACAGTATATATAACCGATAACTAGCTAATTATCATTGGAAAAACACTACAGTTTATGGGTTTTATAGCAATATGATAAAGTTTTAAAACTACTTTAGTATATACAAAACGCTCAGTTTACAAAGAAAACTATGAAAAAAGTGTCGCAATATACCGTTCTTTATATCACAATTAATAACCTCTTACTCTTATATTTAATAGTTAATGTAATGTAAGCTACTTATAGGTGGCAAATTATTTCTTAAAAAGAGGATTTTATACTTCAATTTTGTAGGGGAAATACAGCTATATATTACCGATATATAACTAGCTAATATCATTGAAAAACATACAATTTTATGGGTTATGCCAATATGATAAGGTTTAAAAACTACTTGTATATATACAATAAACGCTTTTCAGTTTACAAGAAACTATGAAAAACGCTTGCAATATATACCGTTATATCACAATAAAATAAACCTATACTCTTCTATTTATTAGCTAACTGTAATGTAAGTATATATGTGGCTTTAAAATTATTTTAAAAAGAGCGGATTTAATACTCCAATTTGTGGAAAACAGCTATATATCACCGATAACTAGCTAATTTATCATTGAAAACACTACATTTTATGGGTTTATAGCAATATGATTAAATAAAATTACTTTTATATATACAATACAGCTACAGTTTGCAAGAAACAATGAAAAACGCTTGCAATATACAGTTATATCACAATAAATAACCTCTTACTATTCTTTTATAGCTTATTGTAATGTAAGCTACATATAGGTGCAAATTATTCTAAAGAGAGGATTTATAATTCAATGTGTAGTGGAAAACAGAGCTATATAATCACCGATAACTAGCTAATATCATTGAAAACACAAATTTATGGGTTTATAGGAATAGCTAAGTTGTGTAAAACTACTTGTATATATACAATAACGTGTACAGTTACAAGAAAACTATGAAAAACCCTTGCATATACCGGTATATCACAATTAAATAACCTCTTACTCTATATTAATAGCCTTATTGTAATTCGGTAAGCTACTTATAGTCGTGCAAATTATTCGAAAAAGAGGATTTTATACTTCAATTTGTAGGGGGAAAACAGCTATATATCACCAATAATTAG
>JACEEZ010007504.1:0-2500 GCA_016584305.1 Chionoecetes opilio
TCCTCCTCTTTTATTCCTCCCCTTTCTCTCTCTCTCTTCTCTTCTCTTTCTTCCTTTTTTTTTTTTTTTTTCCCCCCCCCCCCCCCCCCCACTTTATCCAAGCTTCCTCTCTCCCTTTCTTTATTATTTCATTTCTCTCTCTCTCTCTCTCTCCCCTTCTCTCTCTCTCTTCTCTCCTCTCTCTCTCTTCATCTCCCCTCTCTTCCTCTCTCTCTCTCTCTCTCCCTCTCTCTCTCTCTCTCCCTTAACAGATTTCGCAGAATTTAGAGGGAGAGTAACAGCTTGCGTGTTGGGAGAGGGGAGAGAAAAGAGAGAGAGTGAGGGGAGAGTCGGGAAACACACATATTAGGTCAAGGGAAGAGAGAGAGAGAGAGAAAAGAGAGAAGAGAGAGAGAGAGAGAGAGAAGAGAAGAGAGAGAAGAGGAGAGAGAGAGGAGAGAGAGAGAGAGAGAGAGAGAGAGAGAGAGAGAGAGAGAGAGAGAGAGAGAAGAAAAAAAAATCAGATCAAACAAAAAATCTTAATCACTTGGTTTTCCTTGAATTTTTTTTTCTCGCATGTTGATACATTTTGCTCTCTCTCTTTCCCCCCAACCCCCCCCTTCCCATTTCCTTCTCCTCTCTCTCTCTCTCTTCTCTATCTCTTCTTCCCCACCCCTCTCTCTCTCTCTCCTCTCTCCTCTACCTCTCCTTCTCTCCTCTCTCTCCTACCCTCTGTGACTTATCCAAAGCATTCGACAGCGTCAGCCATGATATATTAATAAAAAAATTGTTAAAGTTAAACATCGACTCCTTCTGGTTTCAAACCCTATCTCAGCGGCAGACACAATCCGTACGTATAGAAAAATGCATATCCGAGAAGACAGGAATATCCCATGGCGTTCCCAGGGTCTGTACTGGGTCCTATTTTTATTATAATTTATGAAAATGATCTTTTCGTCCTTTTTTTCTGAATGTGAAATTAGACAATATGCTGATGACACCCAGTTAATTCACACGGGCAATGTCAACAATATACAGACTTATGCTTAGGAGCGAACAATCACTAAAGGAAAGCACAACAGTATTTTCACAGGCATGGCCTAATGTTAAACGCCAAAAAGACTCAAGTATGTTATAGGAACACGAGGACTTTTGTCACAGATTCCCCCTGACATATGTATGCATGTTGACGGGAATCTAATTACCCCTAGCAGATCATTAAAGAACTTGGGCATACACTTTGACAGCCATATGCAGTTTAATGAACACATCGACGCATTGTACAGGAAAACTTATGGAAAACCCTTGTCCCCATAAACAGACTCCGAGACTATTTTACCAGACCACAGGATCTCAATAATACAGTCACTGGGCCTAAGGGATACTGAATTATTGGGATCAAAATTTGGGGAGCATCCAACATCACACATATACAAAGTGTGCAAAGGCTCCAAAAAATTTGCAGCAAAAGTTGCTTTAGGAGGGGCTGCAAAGCACGACCATTGTCACACCCCACTTAAAAGACCTTGGAAGGCTGAAAATAAATGAAAATATCACTTTGAGCTAGGGTAGCCGTGGGACAATATAGTTAATAATAGAGTACCTGACTGGTTGTTTTCAAATGCCCAAAGTGAGAGATATGTACGAACAACCAGTCAACACTAGACAACAGCAAAAACTCCATGTGCCAAAATGCAACACATGTTTGGGAACAAGGTCCCTTCATGTGGCTGGACCTGCTTTTCTGGAACAACTTGCCAAGCCAAATTAGAGATGCTACCTCCTTGCACACTTTTAAAAGTCACTTAAAAAATCACCTTTTTTGTAAACAATTCTTACTCTAATTTTTGACGTCCATACCTGAAATGTATTTTAATCTAAACTATTAAACCTTTTTTATAACTTTTACGTATGTTTTTATATTGTAACTTTTAGGGAAGTTTTTACTTTTTATTTATGTTTTCATTAGGGTTTAATGTTTTACAATTTTTTATGTTTCTAATATTTTTTATTTGTTATATAGACCCTGTTCATGTTCTACCTTTAACGCTTGTTATCTTATTCAAAATATTGTAAGACTCATATTACTATGTTAAAAAAATAGGGCCATTGTAACAATGGAAATAAACATTCTGATTCTGATTCTGATTCTCTCTCTCTCTCTTTTCTCTCTCTCTCTCTCTCTTCCTCTCTTCCCCTCTCTCTCTCTCTCTCTCTCTCTCTCTCATATATGTAGCAATACAATAATAATAAATATAAGATAGTAGTAGTAAATCATGATAAATAAGAGAAGAAGAAACATGTGGAAAATAATGATACAGATTAATGAAATTAAGAAAAAATTTTTGATGTTTATGTCTGTGTCTGTCGTCTGTCTGTCTGTCTGTCTGTCTGTCTGTCTGTCTGTATCTTTGAGTGCGTCGAGATCGTTGACGTGTGTGTGTGTGTGTCTATGTGTGTGTGTGTGTCTATGTGTGTGTGTGTGTGTGTGTGTGTGTGTGGTGTGTGTGTGTGTGGTGTG
>JACEEZ010007504.1:7500-12500 GCA_016584305.1 Chionoecetes opilio
CACACACACACACGGGATTTCCCTCCTGGCGGGCGTGCATAGGGAAGCCGTACTTGCCGTGCCGTCACCGTCGCGGCGTGCAAGTGGCGTGTGTTGGCGCGGCGGGAACTCCCAGGGAAGCCCCAGGGGTGAAGGACGGGCCCGGCCAGACACACACACACACACATACAGGGGTGAAGGACGGGCCTGGCCAGACACACACACACACACACACACACACACACACACACACACACACACACACACACACACACACACACACACACACACACACACACACACACACACATGTACACACGGAGACGCCGGCGAACTCATCTTCCTTCCAGTCAGTCGGTGAGTCAGTCGTGAGTCAGTCGTGAGTCAGTCAGTCAGTCATGCGTTACTCATACTCAGTCAATAATGTAAGAAAATATGAGTCCAGCCAGTACTATCAGGTGTATAAACCTGGCATTGAATCATTCTTACCCTGAGAGAAAGACACATAGAAGGAAACACACGGCCTGATAGATGCACCTGTCTCCTTATTGCAATGCCAAATTATTGCTATTAAACAAACGAGGAGGAGGAGGAGGAGGAGGAGAATCTGGTAAATGTCCTTCCATATCAAACGAGTCAATTATGGTCAAAATCTATAATGTTTGCGTTTTCAAGTTTTTTTTGCTATCCTCACACACACACACACACACACACACACACACACACACACACACACACACACACACACACACAAAGAAGCTGAACCTTCGCAACAAGTCGTCACATTAACAACCGTACATAACTATTATAACACGGTAATGATAATAAGGAGGCTACAGTAAACACTCTCTAATTCGAACGAATTGGGAGGAGACGCAAAATGATACCCCTTGATCGACTTCATATTGACTTCTCTATACCTGTTGCACTTATCTGCCATAGTTTATTTATTATTGAAAAATAATGTGATTTAAAAAAAAATTCAAGGCTTGCAAAAGCAAAATTTGCAAAATTTGCAATATTTTTTGAAAAATAGATTTGCTTAAAAATTTGTTCCTAACAGTTATCGGACATGCTGAACACGAATCTGGAGTCAGTTTTAAGTTACAATGATTAGAAGTCCCTATTTCAGCCAATTCACAATGACATGATACTTCCAGATATTCCTTAAAAATCACAAATTAAACAAAACTTACTACAAGACATAAACATATGATAGGCATTGTTAGATTAATCATTACTTCAATACAATGATCAGTATCAGTATTTTCAGTATTAGTATAATGATCATTATTCCCTATTTGAGCCATGCACCCATGCGATTGTCAAAGTACTTATAAAAACCTAAGAATACTATAGCAGTCCTGTGGGACTTTAAATGCACTACCATAACTTCTGTAGGATGCATGAAGGAGCGAAGAGGCCCGTGAAGGACTCTGAAGGATTGTATACAAAGCGAAGGATAAAAAAACTGTTCTTCCTCCTCCCATTTCCTCTCCTCCCTTTTTTTTCCTCCTTCCTCCTCTTCTCCTCCCTTCCTTGTCCCACCTCCTTCCTTCCCCTCCCCCTTTCCCCTCCTTCCTCCTCCTCGTCCCTCCTTCCCATCCCCCCCTTCCTCCCCCTCCTCCCTTCATCCTCCTCTCCCCTTCCTCCTCCTCCCCCTCCCGCCTTCTTCCTCCGCCTATCATATTTATACGAGAATTATAAATGATCATATATCAGATCACTCTGGGCAGCCGCGGCACGCATGGCATGGGAGGGGTCCCATGGTCAAGTGACTCGCACCAGTAAGGCTAAGGATAATTCAAACTTGCTGGAATTATGGAAAGTTATTAAAATTCGAACTGGCCTGAAACAGATCGAATTATCCGAAGTTTAAATTATACGGGTTCGATTTACAGAGGGTTTAATGTACTACTACTACTAATAACAATTATAATTATACTATTATTATTATTGATAACAAAAATAATAATGGTAATGACAATAGCAATACAAATACTAACAATAATAATGATAGTAATAAAATAATTATAATAATAACGATAATAGTTGTTATTCATTTCAATATATTTTCACACATAATTCCTTTTCTCGCACAAGTGGAATGACACAGAACAAAACATTGATTATTCTTACTTTTCTTTTTATCTTCCATTCGCATTTTCATTCTTATATTATTTTTTCACGCTTATTTCTTACATTTTCACGCTTATTTCTTACATTTTCACGCTTATTTCTTACATTTTCACGCTTATTTCTTACATTTTCACGCTTATTTCTTACATTTTCACGCTTATTTCTTACATTTTCACGCTTATTTCTTACATTTTCACGCTTATTTCTTACATTTTCACGCTTATTTCTTACATTTCACGCTTATTTCTTACATTTTCACTCTTATTTCTTACATTTTCCTCTTATTTCTTACATTTTCACCTTATTTCTTACATTTTCACGCTTATTTCTTACATTTTCACGCTTATTTCTTACATTTTCACTCTTATTTCTTACATTTTCACTCTTATTTCTTACATTTTCACGCTTATTTCTTACATTTTCACGCTTATTTCTTACATTTTCACGCTTATTTCTTACATTTTCACTCTTATTTCTTACATTTTCACTCTTATTTCTTACATTTTCACGCTTATTTCTTACATTTTCACGCTTATTTCTTACATTTTCACTCTTATTTCTTACATTTTCACTCTGATTTCTTACATTTTCACTCTGATTTCTTACATTTTCACGCTTATTTCTTACATTTTCACGCTTATTTCTTACATTTTCACTCTTATTTCTTACATTTTCACTCTGATTTCTTACATTTTCACTCTGATTTCTTACATTTTCACGCTTATTTCTTACATTTTCACGCTTATTTCTTACATTTTCACGCTTATTTCTTACATTTTCACTCTGACTTCTTACATTTTCACGGTTATTTCTTACATTTTCACGCTTATTTCTTACATTTTCACTCTTATTTCTTACATTTTCATTCTGATTTCTTACATTTTCACGCTTATTTCTTAAATTTTCACGCTTATTTCTTACATTTTCACTCTGATTTCTTACATTTTCACTCTGATTTCTTACATTTTCACGCTTATTTCTTACATTTTTACGCTTATTTCTTACATTTCACTCTCATTTCTTACATTTTCACTCTGATTTCTTACATTTTCACGCTTATTTCTTACATTTTTACGCTTATTTCTTACATTTCACTCTTATTTCTTACATTTTCACGCTTATTTCTTACATTTTCACTCTTATTTCTTACATTTTCACTCTTATTTCTTACATTTTCACTCTTATTTCTTACATTTTCACTCTTATTTCTTACATTTTCATTCTTATTTCTTACATTTTCACTCTTATTTCTTACATTTTCACTCTTATTTCTTACATTTTCACTCTTATTTCTTACATTTTCACTCTTATTTCTTACATTTTCATTCTTATTTCTTACATTTTCACTCTTATTTCTTACATTTTCACTCTTTTCTTACATTTTCACTCTTATTTCTTACTTTTCACCTTATTTCTTACATTTTCACTCTTATTTCTTACATTTTCACTCTATTTCTTACATTTTCACTCTTATTTCTTACATTTTCACCCCTTTATTTCTTACATTTTCACTCTTATTTCTTACATTTTCACTCTGATTTCTTACATTTTCATTCTTATTCTTACTATGCCGCTTACTGCCCCCCGGGCGGACTTTTTCTACGCTCCTTCTTACTATTGGTCAGGCCTTTTCTCTACATTACACGCTCTATTTTTTAAATTTCTAAAATCATATGTAGAATTATTTTACGCCACACATTCACATCACCCCCACCTTCACTCACGACATACCCATCACCACCCACCCATTCACTCACCCATTACCCCTCACACCCCCAACCTATTCCCCTCACCCACACCCATTCACCACCCATTACCCATCACCCCCCACCCCCCAACCCATCACACCACCCCCAACCCATCACCCCCCACCCCAACCCATCACCCCCCACCCCCAACCCATCACCCCCACCCATTCACTCACCCATCACCCCACACCCATTACCCATCACCCCACCATCACCCTACATCAAGGTTTCCTCAATTCTCGCAACCCACTTTTTTTTCACCATTCTCGCTAATAAGCTGCTAAAAAAAATATAACAAATGATCGGATCATCCCCAAAATGGCCTTAAAACCTTCCCCTGGTCAATCTGGTTCCAAAACTGTGCCATAGGATGGGATTGCGCCACGGGGGGCGGAACCTATAGCACACACACACACACACACACACACACACACACACACACACACACACACACACACACACACACACACACAGACACACACACACACTTTCGCTTATATTATTATAGATATTTTCACTCTTATTTCTTCCCGCCAAAAACCACCCACAGGAGAGGCAACACACCCCACCTTACCACACTCCCCCCTCTCCCCCCCCCAACCACCCTCCCAGACACCCACTCTTAACCCAGGGCCACAGGGGGGAGGGGGGGCAACGACACCATCACCAACCACCACCAACACCACCAAGGTCAGGCAATAGATAGGACAGGAAAATATTATTACAAGGTCATACCCCCCCTCTTACCCCCCCCCCCCCCCCCCACCCCTCTACCCCCCCCCACCCTCTACCCCCCGTCCCCCCTCTACCCCAACACCCCCCCTCTACCCCCCACCCCCTCCTTCCCTCTCCCTCTCTCCCTTCTACTTCTACTCCTACTTACTATTTACTATCCCTTCCCTTACTCCCTATTAGATCCACTCCTTCACTTTCTCCCTATTTACTTCCTTCCCTCCTTCCCTATTTCATCCACTCCTTCACTTTCTCCCTATTTACTTCCTTCGTTCCTTCCCTTCCTCCCTTTTCCTTCCTTCCCTTCCTCCCTATTTCATCCTTCCTTCCCTCCTTCCCTTCCTATTTCCTTCCTTCACTTTCTCCCTATTTCATCCCTTCCCTCCTTCCTTTCCTCCTTAT
>JACEEZ010007504.1:20000-22500 GCA_016584305.1 Chionoecetes opilio
TCTCTCTTCTCTCTACCACCGACAATTAATATGGCGAGAAATATGATTCCTATCTAAAGGGAAGGAAGAAGGAAGGAAGGAAGGAAGGAAAGAATGGAGAAAAAAGTTAATAAGTTTATAAATTGTTATCTGTGGAAGGATTATGTGTGTGTGTGTGTGTGTGTGTGTGTGTGTGTGTGGTTGTGTGTGTGTGTGTGTGTGTGTGTGTGTGGTGTGTGTGTGTGTGTGTGTGTGTGTGTGTGTGTGTGTGTGTGTGTGTGTGTGTGTGTTGTGTGTGTGTGTGTGGTGGTGTCTAGATTTCAGGGTTAACTACTGCTTCTTTTTTTGTATTCACCTCATGTGCATTCTCTCATTCTCTCATTCTCTCTCTCTCTCTCTTCTCTCTCTCTCTCTCTCTCTCTCTCTCTCTCTCTCTCTCTCTCTCTCTCTCTCTCTCTCTTCTCTCTCTTTTTTTTTTTTTTTTTTTACTTTTCCCCATACGTGTCTTGTTGCTAACCTCCTCCTCCTCCTAAAATTATTTCAATGTTGTTGATCGATGGAACAAGTTACCAGCAAATGTTGTCGGAGCCAGCACAATAACTACATTCAAAAACAGACTTGACGCGCACTGTAAAGGAAATGGGTATTGATAGTGCGATTTCGTATCTAGTCCCCCGTATCGATTAGTTGTAGTGGTAGTTGTAGTTGTAGTTAGTATTTTTCATATCCTATCATTCTGCACTATGAAACTTCCATGTTCCTATCCTCTTTAGGGACATGGTATCATTTTCCAACTGTTTTCTTACATGTAGTTGATAGTTAGTAGTATGTAGTTCAGCAGATACCCTCGCTATGGACCAATAGGTCTCCTGGTGTCTGTTACTCCTATGTAATCCTATGTAATCCTCCTCCTCCTCCTCCTCCTCCTCCTCCTCCTCCTCCTCCTCCTCCTCCTCCTCCTCCTCCTCCTCCTCCTCACTTCCTTCTTCTCTCCCTCCTTTGTACTCCTTTGTAATTTTTCTTCAATGCTCCGAACCTTATAAATGATCTATAGCTTCTTTTTTTTCGCTTTCATATTTTCTCATATAATTGTAATTATTTATATTTTATACTTTTAATTAACCCCTTGAGACCCAGAACGGAATTTCCACTGTAATTTGACGACCATTAGATGATTTTTAGTGAATATAAGCAATGTTTTATAGATATGACCTGTTTAGTATCCTTAGTATCTATATACCACTACCGTAAATAACAGTGAAGTCGCCACTTGCAGTCATGTCGCCAGGCGCCAAATATTACGAATTATAGCATCACTACTGCTGTGTATGTGCCACTGAAGATGATACACAGTAGTTTATATCATGACTGTATAATCTACCCTGTTTCAGCGTTGTTTTATGCTTTGTATCTGCGAGTATAACTGTTGCGCATTTTGCTTCTCACGTTTTTCTTCGCGCGATGACAGACCGTAGCTGATCACCTTTCGGGCGACAGGACACAAAACTTGCCAGATCTTTCAAACTTGAATAGAATTTGTTTTCACGTTGGCAGAGGAATTTTTATATATCCAAGCATCTTCCGCAGCTAATATATATAGAGACTTGTTTTACTTTACCTCTAATTTCCCTGAATTCCCAGAGTGGCGACTTAACTGTTGGGCTAAAATACTAGCTGGCGACTTTACTGTAGTAGGTATAGCAAGGTCGCCACTCGGTTTTATTTTTGTCATTTGTTCATTTATAGCCCTAATATGACACAGATGAAGACACAAAATGACACAGACTTTCCAGATAGACCCTTCTAACTTTCCTGAAATCATGGATGTACAAATGTAAGTATTAACGCCACCACACGTCTGTACATAACAAAGAAACGTAGAACTGGCGACTTTACTGTTATCTACGGTAATTTATTTGGTATATTGGAGTCACTTTTCGTAATTTTATGGCTAACAACAGACGATTTTATATAGCAAAGAAAAAATATGGGCGTGAAGGAGTTAATACTACTTTTAAATCCTTTGTAATCGTTTCTGAATCCTTTAACTAATTTGATGTGAACCCATTTTAACTTTTTTGTATTTATCATTTTATATTTTTATCTTATTTTCGTATAATTTATTTTCATTTATTTTAATTTTTTTTTTTACTCGAGCTTTCCTTTTTTTTTTGGTAGTCGTAATGATTTTTTTTTTTTCGTCGCGATAATATATTTTTTTATCTCTTAATAACAACATTTTTGTCATCTTTTATAACCATTATATTATCATACATAAGAACATAAGAAAATAAGGAAGCTACAAGAGGCCGCGAGGCCTACACGTGGTAGTTCCTGTCACCTAACACTACCTACATCCACCTTTCATCCCCATCCATGAACCTATCCAGCTCCTCTTTAAAGCTCCCCAATGACTCCGCACTAACTACCTGTCTACTGAGTCCATTCCCATTCATTCACCACCCTATTTGTGAACCAGTTTTTCCCTATTTCCTTTCTAAATCTACGCTTTTCCAGTTTG
>JACEEZ010007504.1:30000-45000 GCA_016584305.1 Chionoecetes opilio
GGATGATAAGGAGAACAGGTAAAGTGTCTTTACTGGAACACACACACACACAGACACACACACACAACACACACACACACACACACACACACACACACACACACACACCCCACACACACATGCACAGTTTCCCATACCCCCCTTTTTTTCTCCCATACCCCAACCTCCCATCCCTCCTCCTCAACACCCCCCTTCTCCCTAAAAAGAGATAAGTTGGGGACATAAAAGGAAGGGTAGAGGAAATTCTGAAACCACACTCTACTGTTAACTCGCCGTCGTCTATAGTTCCTTCTACAGTAAGTTTTTCCCTGGACACTATGTATAAGTTTATTCTTATGACGGTTTGGTGGTAAGTAACTCTCCTTATGTACGTATGTCTCTCCTCCTCCTCCTCCTCCTCCTCCTCCTCCTCCTCCTCCTCCCGAGGAGCCTTCTACTTTCCTATCCTTTCTCTCTCATTATCTAGTTAGTGTAGTGTAGTTAAATCAAACAGCCATGTAAGAACCTAATGGGCTGTTGCTGTTTGTGTTTCCTTTGTATTCCTTTGTATTCCTCCTCCTCCTCCCTCTTTAACACCCTAACACACAGGTAATGAAGGTACTCCGTAGTGTAGTGGTTAGCACGCTCTGTTCACAACCGAGAAGTCCCGGATTCGATCCCCGGGCGGAGCGGAGAAAGATGGGCTGTCCTTAAAAACCCGAGCCCCTGTCCACCCAGCAGTGAATGGGTACCGGGTGTTAGCCGGGGGTTTGTGACCCGCCTCCCGGGGTGCTGGCTTCCCCAACACTGAACACTAAAAAAGGATTGAATTATAGAATTAGAGTTTAAATGTTGATAATATGGAGACAGGGCCATACGATTGTAGCTCAGGCCCTGTAAAATACAACTAGATGAATACAACTAGATGAATACAACTAGATGAATACAACTAGATGAATACAACAAGATGAATACAACTAGATGAATACAACAAGATGAATACAACTAGGTAAATACAACTAGATGAATACAACAAGATGAATACAACTAGATGAATACAACTAGATGAATACAACTAGATGAATACAACTAGATGAATACAACTAGATGAATACAACTAGATGAATACAACTAGATGAATATAACTAGATGAATACAACTAGATGAATACAACTAGGTAAATACAACTAGATGAATACAACTAGATGAATACAACTAGATGAATACAACAAGATGAATACAACTAGGTAAATACAAATAGATGAATACAACTAGATGAATACAACTAGATGAATACAACTAGATGAATACAACTAGATGAATACAACAAGATGAATACAACTAGATGAATACAACAAGATGAATACAACTAGATGAATACAACTAGATGAATACAACTAGGTAAATACAAATAGATGAATACAACTAGATGAATACAACTAGGTAAATACAAATAGATGAATACAACTAGATGAATACAACTAGGTAAATACAACAAGATGAATACAACAAGATGAATACAACAAGATGAATACAACTAGATGAATACAACTAGGTAAATACAACAAGATGAATACAACAAGATGAATACAACAAGGTAAATACAACAAGATCGTAAAATACAACAGGTAAATACAACAAGGTAAATACAACAAGATCGTAAAATACAACAGGTAAATACAACAAGATGAATACAACAAGGTAAATACAACAAGGTAAATACAACAAGGTAAATACAACAAGGTAAATACAACAAGGTAAATACAACAAGGTAAATACAACAAGGTAAATACAACAAGGTAAATACAACAAGGTAAATACAACAAGGTAAATACAACAAGGTAAATACAACAAGGTAAATACAACAAGGTGAATACAACAAGGTAAATACAACAAGGTGAATACAACAAGGTGAATACAACAAGGTAAATACAACAAGGTGAATACAGGTAATGGGACACGCAACAAGAGGCGTAACACACATGTACTCTTCTCACAAACACATAATCTTTTCTTCTCATTTCTTTCATATTTTCCGTCTCAGTCTTCGTTCCAATCTTTATATCTGCAGATGTCAAGTACTTATTATTATTTCCCCTTCTATCCCCTTATTTCCCCTTATTTCCCCTTATTTCCCTTATATCCCCTTATTTCCCCTTATTTCCTCCTTATTTCCCTTATATCCCCTTATTTCCCCTTAATTCCCCCTTATATCCCCTCATTTCCTCTTAATTCCCCTTATTTTCTCCTTATTTCCTCTTAATCCCCCTTATATCCCCTTATATCCTCATTTCCCCTTAATTCCCCTTATTTCACTTATTTCCTTAATACCCCTTATATCCCCTTATTTTCCCTCATTTCCCCTTAATCCCCCTTATTTTCCACTCATTTTCCCCCAGGGGCACGTCATAGCCGGGGGGCGCGCCGGGTGTGAGCCAGACTGTTCGGTGACGGTACCGGGGGGTAAAGTGGAGGAACCTCGCGAGCGACGTGTCACTAGATTATTACGTCTGCCATGTCGGGCGGGGTGTACAAACAGACGCCTTTCGATAGACTGCGCTTTTGGCACTTAACAATCACTCTTTGACGCAACACAGCTATTCATCACAAGCCGTCTGTGTTGTTTGTACAGGGTAATACATGTTCTGTACCCCAAGTCTGTACCGTTACCAGCCCATGTGCATATAATCCTTGTTCTGCTGCCACCTTTAGTTGTATGTACATTCTCTGACCCCTATTGACTTGGTGGGCATTGTTACAAGCATTGCTCAGGCTGGAGTCGTTATGGATGATGTATACCATGCCCTAATCACGCCACCCTATTCGACGGGAGCAATGCCCAAAACATTTGACCCTGACATACTGTTGCATGTGAGCTTTGTACTCCCTTATGCTACCCTATGGTGTTTATATCAAGCCCCTTGACCTAAGAAGTTGTACCAATTTTTCATCTGTTGAGGCTGTGGGATTGTCCAACTGAAGTACTCTATCTATTTTACCCTGCCCTGCTGGTAAAGTTTTTTGATTGTCTAGCTTTGGTGCTCTGCCTTAACGTGTTTTCTTTCGTGCTCAGTGTTATTATCCTATATGCGTATGGGGGGTCAGGGGGGATAATGTGGGGTTGGTTGGCTTTTTGCCGTGCATGTTTTTCGTTGAGTTGATGGCGGATTTTTGGGTGATGGGGGGGGTGATGGGGACACGTGCCATGCCTCCTAAACCTTTAACGTTCACATGTAGTTACAGTCCCACAATGCATCCTACGTGTCTTATGCCGTGTGTTTACTTGTCGTGTACTGAGAGGCGTTCCGGGTTATGTCAGTGGTGTCTTAAATACGTGTATCTGAATGGGAAGGTGTTTAATATCCCATCCTGACTGATCACCTATTGTTTATTGTTTCAAACCTCTAGCTGCCCTATGTTACCCTAACACGATGACGTAATTATCCTTTAGACTTATTGCTATGATTCTTCTGACTAATCTACGATCTATTTAGTATTACTTAGATATTAAATTATCGTTAATGACTTAATTTACTTAACTTTTCCCCTATTGTATGATCACTCTAGAGCCATTTAACCCGAAAATTACGAGGACTTAAACCGGTAGAAATTATTTGTTAGCATTCTACTACTATTATCATTATTATTAATTTTTTTTTAATTTATTGTCTTTTCATGTTATTATGCATAACAACAATAAATTCTGTTCTGTCATTGCGATTCCCTTTTCACTATTCCTACCATATTTTTTGTACGAGAGAAAGAGAGACGTCGAGAGAGACGAGAGAGAGGGTGAGAGAGAGATGAGAGAGTTATGATTGATTGATTGATGAGAGGACCGAGAGAGATTGATGATGTATGAGCGAGTATGATTGAGGGAGAATGATGTGAGAGACGAGAGAGAGAGAGAGAGAGAGTGAGATGAGATGATTGATGATGAGAGGAGAGATTGAGTTCCCGACCGAAAGACCCCGACGCGCCACCGGAGATCATTTTGATGTAGAGAGAAAGTGTGGTTTTTTAACTGAGTTTACTTTGATAACATGCATATTAATGAGAAAAAAACCTCACTGAGAGAGAGATGAGAGAGAGAGATGACGATTTTTGTATTTGATGTGCAGCACGATTTGTGAGGAGTAAGTTGATGAGTGTGACCCGCCCACCAGCCGAGAGATTTGTAGAGAGGAGATGAATTTGAGAGAGATTGTTCGAGAGAATTTGGAAAGAGAGAGAGACGACGAGAAGAGAGAGAGAGAGAGAAGGAGCGGAGAGAGGAGAGAGAAAGACGAGAGAGAGAATCAGAAATCAGAAATGATTTCCATTTACAATGGTGTTCTGTACATTATATACGGATAATACAATAATGCGAATATCAAAATACACACCAGTTAAAAACTCTTAAACATACAATAAAATCACACTAAGTGTGTATCACACAGAAAAATATATCACGTAAAATCACCTAGAATCACGCAGATAAATAATCATAAATCAAACCACATCCACAAACTACAAAAAAAATAACCCCCAAATAACAATAAAACTAAAATTAAAATAATAAAGTAGTAAAAATAGTTCTATACATCAATATGTTGTCGTTTATAAAAGTAAGAAAAATTGGTTATAATGATTAAAATTAGTTTTTATAAAAGGTGTGTAATCATATAAATGTTCATAACGCACAAGTAACGGTTAATTGGTCATAGATTAAAAGATAGCTTGTAAGCATTCTTTTAAAAGTAGACATACATTTGGTGTTTCTTAATGTGAGTTAGGAAGACTCTTGCCATAGTCGAGGTGCAGACACCAGCACTGACCTGTCCTCCTGTGAGGTGTTTGTTTTGAGAGAACGTAGCAGCTGAGTTGCATGTATGTGCTTGTGTTACTATTTTATGGGTTTCTATTCATATGTACTTATGTGGTAGTGGGAACAATCCAACATGCGTTAATCTTTTTATAGATTAACTCTATGAAACAGTAAGGCCAAGCTCTACTATAACTTTCCTTTACCTTGAGCAATCATGAGCTCTACTCATGGTTACGTTACGGGTTCAAAATTTTGTGCAGACACCAAGTGCAAACTTTTGCGGCAAAGTTCTGTTATTTTCTGAATGCGTTGCACAAGAGTGCACTTTCCACTCCCACAGATCGTAAGCCATAATTATATTATTGTTTTAAAGACAAGAGGATGTATCATTAGTGGGATTCTTGGTTCTTTTATCAAAGTGTATCGTTGTAATGGCGCTGATTTAGTTATAGTATTAGCTCCCTACACAGTCTTCTTACAGAGGTACGCTAATATGTGTATCGAATAGACATACCAGTTGTACGAAAATAAACCGAGGTTCTTTATGGAGCTAGCGCGGCAATATGGTATATTGTCATATCCTGGTATACGAGTGTCGATTGGGATCTGTGCCATGTGTCCTCGCTTTGGTGCATGCAATAAAAACTATTACATTGTGTTTTTTGCTAGAAATTCAACATTAAAACATTGTTGTGAAAAATACAATTTTGCTTGTAGTTATAAGTTTGTTCACTTTTGTTAATCAATTCCTGAATATTGATCTATGGTTACCAGTTAGTTATGAACTGAGTTATTCATGTCGTGCGTATTTGAATCACTAAATCACATCGGTGATAAAAATGGGAGAGATCATTTACAATAAAGGAGAAAGAAAGGACCGAGCACAGATCCCTGTGGGACAGCACATACCTTTGTGTCTTGTCAGTTTTGCTGACACATGATTTCACTATACCGCCATGGAGTTTGCGTTTCTTATTTTTCAAGGATAATTCGAAACCAGAGGGATCTATCTTTGCATAAATACCTGTTTCATTAGTATTTGTCGTGACTTACGCTGTCGAAAGCTTGGAAAGGTCCATAATTGATACTTCAAGGAAACTTTCTTAGGCTGCCATTGTTCTCTGTTAATTTATTAGACAGTGTTAACGGAGGAGCAGTGTCAGTTGAGAGAGAAGAACCTGAAACCGTGTGTGGGTGTTACTAAGTTACTAGTTGCTTACTTTCCAGTGGGTTGAGTGAGTTGTGTAGCTTATGTTTTTCTAAGACCTTAGATAGTATAGGTAGCAGAGATATGTGGCGTGTAGTACCAGCTACTTTCATTGGTCAATAATAAAAAAAAAAAAAAACCTGTCTAAATATGGTACCACATAGCGTGTTTCCATGCAGTCTGGTCTCTAACCTCCCAGTTACAATTGACCGTAGTATGACATGTAATACAGTAAATATGTGATATATTGTACTGCTTGAGAGATGTCTTGTTATGTTTAATATACGAAGTGGTATAATTTCGTATTCAGAACCATTAAGATTTGTGGGTTGTTCTTCATAATGTTTTTATTGTTAGTATATGGAACAGTCTGTCATTCTTATGTCCACTTGGTCTCCTGGTCTTAAACATGTACTTGTTTGTTGAACATTCTGTGCTGCGCTTTGTATGGGGTCTGTTCCGTCACTTTTCGTCTTATATTTTTGTGGACATCCTTTCCAAAGCGCTAATTTTTTCCCAAGTTATTGCACAAACAAAAACCTCATTAAATTCCACCTCCAGCCTCACTCTTGCTCTTATATCTACCTACCTTGGCCACGCAAGTGTCTACATTAGTCGCTACTATCTGCGTTCCCCTACTGGGACCAACATTCCTTATAAGCCGCACCAGACACCGCCCCGCGGTGCTCTCCCCTGCCTCCGCTCTTTCTTCAAGTTTTATTTATTGGTCCCTATAGTGGGCATTTACAGATTTACACGACAGACCACTGTATCCTCTTGACCGGTTTTTTCAATGCCCTCTTATATCTGTGTCCATGCCAAATTTGCGTTGTCGCTGGTCATATTTAAGTTGTCGCTGGACTTTTGTACGTTGGCCTTTGTCATAGGTTTTAATTTCTTGTGGTAGTGATTCCACGGTGAGAAAGGTCTCTTTTTTACTTGCTTAGTTTACCTTTTCTCCATTGGTGTTTGCACATGCTATTTAAAACATTTGAGGGAAAGTGTTCTGTGAATACTTGGACATGAATGTCGATGTTATCTGATATTGCATCCTTTGTACAAGAACAATGTCTTTCATTTAATAATAAGGTACATAGCTTGTCCAGGGAGAATAACTTTTTAATGGCGAAAAGTGTTGAGGTATGTAGGTCTGACTTTCTTTGGGTTGTGTTAGGTGTTTGACCCGTGACGTTGTATGAGTTCGTGGGCACCAGCCACAGGGGCAAGGGGTGTGTCGGAGTGGATTTTGGAGAGAGAGATGAGAGATGAGTACCCGAGATGATGTATGATTATAGAGAGACAGAGAAGAGAAAGGGGGAGAGATGAGATGATTGAGAAGAGAGAGAGACGAGAGAGAGATGAGAGAGAGTAGAGAGCAGTTTGAGCGTCACAAAGGCCCACACGGGCCACCGCTTCTGCCCACGCCTGGAAATGCGACGGTCATGAGGACGTGACAGACCCCTGCCTCCCTCACATCTTGTAACATTGGTTACGGGTCAGTAGTAGCCGTGCAACTAGAGCATGCGGTGAGCGGTTTGTGAGCGGACAAGCTCACGAAAACAGGGGCGCCTTTTCTAATCAGAGAGAGAGAGGAAAGAGCCGCCAGCAGCAGACTTTGATTTTTGATTACGAGAGTTGATGATTTGATTGATTTGCTTTTTGTACTTTTTTTTTTTTTTTTGAGTTATGTATGAGATCCGGAGAGAGATGAGAGAGAGAGAGAGAGAGAAAGATGTTTTTGTTTGCGAGAGATGAGAGAGTGATTTGGATGTTCGACCCCCGAAAACCGACCCGAGACGAACGAGCAACGAGACCCCGGGCGGGCAGGAGAAGAGAAGCCCCAAGCCATGATGGAGTAGGTTGAGAGAGATGAATGATGTCTGAGACGAGATTTTTTTGATTTTTTTTTTTTTGAGTGAGAGATGAGTAGATTGGGAGAGAGAGAGAGAGAGAGAGCGAAGAGAGAGAGAGAGAAAAGAGATGAAGAGGAGATTTGAGTTATTGCTTGCGAGAGAAGGAGAGAGATGATTTGACGCGGACTCCAGCCAGAACCCCACCGACTGAGATGAGATGTATTTTTTTGTAGATTTGAGAGAGAGAGATTGAGAGAGATGAGACGAGGTAACAACATTCTATTCTAAATATTAATACAGAAAATCAAAAGATAGTAGAAAATAAGGAGAATAAAAAGAATTAAATACAAGCGAAAATAAGAGAAATATAATAAAAGAATAAGAAGGATAACATGTCTCTCAATAAGAGAAAAAAAGCCCCAAATCCGAGAGAAAGAAGCTAAAAAAAAGAGCTAATATAAAGACAAAAGAGACAAAAACAAAAACAAGAAATGTAGAAGTAAAGAACAAAAAGTAAATAAAATAAATAACATAAATCACATAAAGAAAAAGATTTGAGTAAGATTGTAAAAAAGCATATTTAATAAAAGATTTGGAGATTAGACGATCTATACAGGAAAGTCTGCAAGTAGTATCTTTAAGTGCTCTAAGTTAACCGGCGACTCCAATATCCAAGCGGACAGAGAGGAGGTGACGAGGCCGACAAAGGGGACCCTACAGGTCTAGCCCCTACTACCGCAGCAAGACACCTGCCTCTTCCGACCCGTACACCTTTGTTGCCTATGCTCACTGTCGTTGTTTTGAGGGCTGTTGCAGCATGCGCAGGTCCGACATTTCTGTGTGTTTGTCAGATTTTGTAGTCCGAAAGTAGTTGAAGGAAGTGAGAAAAAACTTTAGTTTTTTGTATAAGTTGGTGTCTGATAAATTTAAAAGAATTTAATGTTTGGTGATGTTTACTGTAAATATTAATAATTTAGTTATTTCACTTCCTTGATTATATATAATTGTCATGTTGCTGTCGTTCTAGTTGGTAATGTAATTTTTAAGTAGTAATATGTTTATCGGCTATGAGACTATAGTCTCGCCATCAAGTTCGCGTTTTTTTTAGGTTGTTGTGTTGTTGCGGGTCAGCGCCCACCAGGGTCTTTTTGTTTTTTTTTTTTCGGCCACGCCCACGTAAAAAAACCTTACTTGTTCTCCGTCTTTTGTGTCATGAGGATTCCAAATATGTGCTGGGGCCATGTGGGGGGTTTTGGCCATTCTGTAGCCGATGCCTATCAGCCGGTTTTTTTTCGCTTGTTGTTGCTGGCCACGCCCAACCAAGAGCGACACACTGCACATCGAAAACATAGCCTATGTTCTCCTGCTGGGTCATTGAGGTAATTCCAAATATTTGTTGTCTAGCATGTGGTTGTTTGTGGCCATCTGTAGCGTGGGTCCACAGCGTTTTTTTTAGGCTGTTTGTGGCTGGCCACGCCCACCAGGGTCGGCCACGCCAGCAAAAGCATTAGCCATGTTCTACCGCTGGGTCATGAAGATTCCAAAATGTGCGTGCATGTGGGTTTTGTGGCCATTTGTAGCCAAGCCAACAGCCATTTTTAGGTGTTTTTGCTGGCCACGCTCCACCAGGTTCGATCCATCAGTCCTATCAAAATCATGCCTGTATGTTACTCGCATAGGCGACTCCCATGACGGACGGATTACACCAAATACTGTGACCACAAACCCAGACATCATGCTCGGATTCTTACGGCCCCAATAAATGTCAGCCGAGGCCTACAGACAGTATCTTACTAGGATCGTTTTGCTCCGCCGCCACAACCGCACACCAACACGGTTTCTGACCACACGCACATCGAAATACATTTTAGCCATGTTCTACGTTCTTGGTCACATTGAGGATCTGTACGAATATATGGCGCATTTGTGGATTTTTTTGTGCTATATGTAGCCGAGAGCTACAGCCGTTGTTGTAGAATGTTTTTGCCTGGCCATCGCCCACCAGGGTACGCCACGCCCATCGGAAACATAGCCCTTATTTCTCCGCTGGCGTCCATGGGGATTCCAAACATGTGCGGCAATGTAGTCGACAAACAAAAGGTTTTGGGCCATCGTAGCCGAGTCTATAACGAACAGACACACAGACAGACAGACAGACAGACAGACAAGACAGACAGACAGACAGACAGACAGACAGACAGACAGACAAGACAGACAGACAGACAGTCAGACAGACAAATTCTGAGATTTATATATATAGATGGAATTGAAAAGAATTACAAAAGGTTTAAAATAATTCTCTCTCTCTCTCTTTCTCGAATTTAAAGTTATTACAAAAGGTTTAAAGTAATCGTCCAGACCCAAATTTTTTTTGCCGAATTATGTTGAATGCACATTCAAACCACCTAATCCACCAAAAATAATTGCTTTCCAGGCCTTATTTCCGTAAAAACACGACTTTTTAAAAGCGTGCGAAAAAAAAAATCTTCCCTCCAACAGGGCTACGACTGTTATTGATGACGTCAGAACAGGGACGCCCGCAGACACTCTGTCTGACACCTGTCGGCAAATGTTATGATGAGCGATTGTACTTCGGTGTCAGACAGTGAATCTGTCGCTGTGACAGATCTAGAGTACGATGCTCAATCTGACACCGAAAGAAATGACGCTGATCGCGTATACTATGAGGAAAACGAACCTCAGATTGTCATGGGATCCTATATGTTTGAGCCCGAGTACGAGGTGGATGAACAGGTGTTAGCAGAGCCTGAGGTTCAGCAGGAGGACCTGGCACTTCTCCAAAACATGGATTGGTAAATAAGGTTAAACCATGTGTGTGTGGGAATCACAATGAAGGTACTTTCGAGAAAATCCTATGGTTAGTTTTGGAGCTACAGTCAAACGTAATTACTCGGAAACCACATACTAGCATTAACTACAGCAAACGATGATGCCGAAAATATGCGGATGAGAGCGTGTGATCACCACACGCACCACGGCCTCACTCTACAGGGCACGCCACCCTTACTGTGCAAACTGGTTTACTTGGTATACAAGTTGTCTTTAGCAGGCAAGCCTCCAGTAAGGGATGCATCCATGTGGCCTATAAGTTCAACAAACAACACTATGGCGGAATCACCACACGCCATCCTTCATCGTACACATCATCCTTGTTTCGTGGCACTTTTCTGAAAGCACAAGACTGACCTCACCCATAAAGGATGCATGCAGGGCAAGCAAAGCAAATCTGAGCACCCAATAGCGTCTCTGCAATACTTGTGAGACGTGCCTCTCTGACAACTCGGGAATTTGAGCTCTTGATTGCGTTTTAAACCGAGCCTGACCTGAGGTTCAAACCTGTGACGCGTTTTGAAAACTCGGAATGCTAGATTTGATTGCATTATAGGTAAAAACGGTCTGGACGATACTAAAAAACGTACGTATTTTTATACTCTATGCTATGTTTTGACTGCCATCTAAATCGATGCATGAACTGTCTATCGCTCATCTCTTCTCTCATCTCTTCTCTCTCTCTCTCTCCTTCTCTCTCTCTCTCTCTCTCTCTCTCTCTCTCTCTCTCTCTCTCTCTCTCTCTCTCCCTCTCTCTCTCTCTCTCTCTCTCTCTCCTTAACACACAAGAAAGAAAGGAAAAAAAAGGAAATAAGGAAAGCAAAAACTTGCCTTCACACAAATGGTCTTCTTTTACCGTCACCTGAAAACTTACCTCAACCAAATGTCTTCTTCCTTTCTTCCTCCTCTTAGAAGACCCGAAGAGAAGACAAGACCAGCCGGCAGGGTAAAAACAGAAGAAAACAAACAACAAACAGAAAAAAAAAAAAAAAAGTAAAAGTCATGAGGTAAAAAAAAAAAGAAGAGAAAAAAAAGAGTTCAACATTTATAAAGAACTAAAAAAGAAGAGGCCAAAAGAAAAATAATAAGGAAGAAAAAGAGGAGGAGGAGGAGGAGCAGTGGCGGTTCTACGGGGGGGCCAGGGGGGCCCCCCCGGGGAATTTTTCTTCCCCCAGATTTTAGGCTTGCCCCCTGCTTGGCCCCCCACTTTCAAGCCGCGATCGTGGCCCCGTGGCAAGCTGGTCGCAGCGGCCGCCGCCGAGCACAACTCACTACCGCTACCGCGATAACAGAAGTTGGTACTACTGCTTACAATAATAAAAATAACAATAATAATAATAATTATTATCATTATTATCATTATCATTATCATTACTATTATTATTACTATTATTAATGACTTGCACTACATAGTTGATACATCTGTTTTCTCATATTTTGATAGAGGTTCTTTTCATGTTCATATGATTTACAATATTATTACAATTTGGGATTGGATTACAAGTCTTCACTTGTAGGGTTAGGATTTGATGGAGCATCAGTCATGAGTGGAGGAATCAGTGGTGTTCAGAAACGCATTCGTGATAAAGCTCCTTTTGCCTATTATGTACACTGCTACGGACACAGCCTATTATTTACATTGCTACGGACACAGGCTATTATGTACACTGCTACGGACACAGTCTATTATGTACACTGCTACGGACACAGCCTATTATGTCACTTACGGACACAGCTATTGTACATGTACGGACACAGCCTATTATGTACACTGCTACGGACACAGGCTATTATGTACACTGCTACGGACACAGCCTATTATGTACACTGCTACGGACACAGCCTATTATGTACACTGCTACGGACACAGCCTATTATGTACACTGCTACGGACACAGCCTATTATGTACACTGCTACGGACACAGGCTATTATGTACACTGCTACGGACACAGCTATTATGTACACCTTGCTACGGACACAGGCTATTATGTACATTGCTACGGACACAGCCTATTATGTACACTGCTACGGGACACAGCCTATTATGTACATTTGCTACGACACAGCCTATTATGTACACTGCTACGGACACAGCCTATTATGTACACGGGCTACGGACACAGCCTATATGTACACTGCTACGGACACAGCCTATTATGTACACTGCTACGGACACAGCCTATTATGTACACTGCTA
Organism: Chionoecetes opilio; assembly: GCA_016584305.1. NCBI lineage: Eukaryota > Metazoa > Arthropoda > Malacostraca > Decapoda > Majidae > Chionoecetes > Chionoecetes opilio. The sequence goes on from JACEEZ010007504.1 coordinate 42,896, forward strand.
CGGACACAGGCTATTATGTACACTGCTACGGACACAGCCTATTATGTACACTGCTACGGACACAGCCTATTATGTACACTGCTACGGACACAGGCTATCGTACCTATTTGTACACTGCTACGGACACAGCCTATTATGTACACTGCTACGGACACAGCCTATTATGTACACTGCTACGGACACAGCCTATTATGTACACTGCTACGGACACAGGCTATTATGTACACTGCTACGGACACAGCCTATTATGTACACTGCTACGGACACAGGCTATTATGTACACTGCTACGGACACAGGCTATTATGTACACTGCTACGGACACAGCCTATTATGTACACTGCTACGGACACAGCCTATTATGTACACTGCTACGGACACAGCCTATTATGTACACTGCTGCGGACACAGCCTATTATGTACACTGCTACGGACACAGCCTATTATGTACACTGCTACGGACACAGCCTATTATGTACACTGCTACGGACACAGCCTATTATGTACACTGCTACGGACACAGCCTATTATGTACACTGCTACGGACACAGCCTGCAGGCTATATTTGGTCTTGATGAATGCTGCAAAGTGTGTGCCTCAAGCAGCTGAATTCTTTAGTCTGCTTGAAGAACTCTATATATTCGCTAGTAACTCTGTAGTTCACGAAAAGTTCCTTTCTATACAGCATGAAATGTTTCCTGCACGCACGAGAACTGCAACATCTCAGTGACACACGGTGGTGGTGTCGGCACTTCTCGTGTGACAACGCTTTGCTGCGGCTGGAATGCATAATAAGACTCCTGAAGGAGACTGCTGCAGTTGACACTGGATCGCGAGCTGTATCCGCTCGAGGTATATCCGCTCGAGGTATATCCGCTCGAGGTATACATGCGCAGATAGACGCAGAGTTTGTTTACTTACTGTATTTTTTCTCGGAAATTCTTGGAAAAATTCATAAAGTATCCCAGCAGCTACAGGACAAACAAGCAGACCTAGGAAAAGCAGTCACGCTCATTTCATCACTCAGCGAAGATTTAGCTGATATGCGAAACTCAAACTTGATCGAGCATTACTCTGAGAAGGTTAGTGAACTCTGTAAGAAATGCTGCATTTCACCATTAATGAATAGAAGTCGGAGAAGAAAACCTCGACAACTTGATGAATTCATCTTGCTGGAAACAAGCCGCCGAAGATCTGACTCAAGTCACGTGCAGCACAGCAGCATCTTGTATGCAGTATCAGACTGTTTGATTAGTGAGTTATAACCTACCGTCGCTTTTCCAAACACTCATCTGCTATTTTCTGTGGTATTTCAGCTCTCTGTCCTGGAGGACAGACATTTTTGTCTGAACAACATTTGAAGGCTTTTGCAGTTGCATACTCAGTCAATAAAAGTGATTTAAAACATGAGATACTTCTAGTAAAAAAATTGCTCATGAAAGAACCTGAACAACCTACAACAGCCGCACAATTCCTGTCACTCCTATGTCCGTACAAGGCTGCATTTGACTGCTTGTACAAGTTATTGTTGACAGCCGTAACTCTTCCTGTTACCAGCGCTTCATGTGAGAGAAGCTTTTCAAAAATGAAATTAGTGAAAACATTTCTCAGAAATTCTATGACAAGTGACAGACTGAGCAACATTGCACTATTGTCGATTGAAAGTGCACTCGCTGAGGGAATTGATTTAGATTGCTTTGTTGATGAATTTGACAGTCGGCATGACAATCGTAGGATTAAGCTGCACTAAATATATTGCTGGCGAATGAACAACGTATCATCAGCATTGTGTCTAATGTAGCATTTGCATGCCCATGTCTGAAAATCATAGCTATTCGTCTACAGTATTTTCAACGTGTGAGGTTGTAGGCAGACTAAGGGACGTACATAATACATTTATGTTGATGTGCATTGTAAAAAACTGCCCTACTTTTTGCATCTTAATTGTTTAGTATGTTTGGTGTTATGCTTACTATTGGTCTTTTCTTTTCAATAAAACGTTCCCGAGAGCATGAATGTTCACATTTCCAGCTTGGATTATTATACTCACCAGCAGAGAAAATGGACCTGAGACTCTCAGATGAACTTTCGTTCAATTCTTCCTCAA
>JACEEZ010007504.1:47500-57413 GCA_016584305.1 Chionoecetes opilio
GATATACAACAAGGTAATACAACAAGGTTAAATACAACAAGGTAAATACACAAGGTGAATACAACTAGGTAAATACAACAAGGTAAATACACAAGGTAAATACAACAAAGTAAATACAACAAGGTAAATACAACAAGATGAATACAACAAGGTAATACACAAGGTGAATACAACAAGGTAAATACACTAGGTAAATACACAAGGTAAATCCAACAAGGTAAATACAACAGGTAAATACAACAGGTAAATACAACAAGGGTTATACCAACAAGGTAAATACAACAAGGTGAATACAACAAGGTAAATACAACAAGGTAAATACAACAAGGTGAATACAACAAGGTAAATACAACAAGGTAAATACAACAAGGTAAATACAACAGGTAAATACAACAAGTGAATACAACAGGTAATACAACAATGTAATACAACAAGGTAAATACAACAAGGTAAATACAACAATGTAAATACAACAAGGTAAATACAACAAGGTGAATACAACAAGGTAAATACAACTAGGTAAATACAAATAGATGAATACAACTAGATGAATACAACTAGGTAAATACAACAAGGTAAATACAACAAGATGAATACAACAAGGTAAATACAACAAGGTTAATACAACAAGGTAAATACAACAAGGTAAATACAACAAGGTGAATACAACAAGGTAAATACAACAAGGTAAATACAACAAGGTAAATACAACAAGGTAAATACAACAAGGTAAATACAACAAGGTAAATACAACAAGGTGAATACAACAAGGTAAATACAACAAGGTAAATACAACAAGGTAAATACAACAAGGTAAATACAACAAGGTAAATACAACAAGGTAAATACAACAAGGTGAATACAACAAGGTAAATACAACAAGGTAAATACAACAAGGTAAATACAACAAGGTAAATACAACAAGGTAAATACAACAAGATGAATACAACAAGGTAAATACAACAAGGTAAATACAACAAGGTAAATACAACAAGGTAAATACAACAAGGTAAATACAACAAGGTAAATACAACAAGGTGAATACAGGTAACAGGGACACGCAACAAGAGGCGTAACACACATGTACTCTTCTCACAAACACATAATCTTTTCTTCTCAATTCTTTCATATTTTCCGTCTCAGTCTTCGTTCCAATCTTTATATCTGCACATGTCAAGTACTTATTATTATTTCCCCTTAATTCCCCTTATTTTCTCCTTATTTCCTCTTAATCCCCCTTATATCCCCTTATTTCCCCTTATTTCTCCTTAATTCCCCTTATTTTCCACTCATTTTCCCCCAGGGGCACGTCATAGCCGGGGGGCGCGCCGGATGTGAGCCAGACTGTTCGGTGACGGTACCGGGGGTAAAGTGGAGGACCCGAGAGACTGTCACAGATACTACGTCTGCATGGCGGGCGGGGTACCAACAGACGCCTCGATAGACTGCGGCACTGGCAACATCTTTGACCCAGGAGCTGCAGTGCCCGAGTGTGTACCGGGTACTACATGTAAAACAACCTGTGAGTTACCCCAATGCCATCTAACCTGTTCTGCTGCCCCTATTGAGCTCATATCTGAACCCTTTGACTGTGGGCTTTACATGACATGCCAGGCTGGAGTCGTAGGAGATGTATACCAATGTCCTAATGACGCACCCTATTTCGACGGTGCGAAATGCCAAACTGACCCTGACAAATGTTGCAGTGAGCTTTGTACCCCGTATTGCTACCCTGGTGTATATCAAGCCCCTGACCCTAAGAATTGTACCAATTTTTACATCTGTGAGGCTGTGGGATTGCCAACTGAAGACCATCATTTTGCCTGCCCTGATGGTAAAGTTTTTGATGTCAGCCTTGGTCTCTGCCTAACGGGTGCTCATGTAATCCTATATGCGACGGGGGGGCAGGGGGAAATGGGACTGATGGAGGGGGAAATGGTACTGATGGCGGGGGTGATGGGGACACGTGCCATGCCTCCTACACATGTACCTCCGATAGTCCCATCCCACAATGCACCACGTGTCAGCCGGGTTACTTTTCGTGTCTGAGCGGCGCCGGGCATCAGGGTGTCTTAAATACGTGTACGGATGGGATGGTGTTTAATACCAATCCTGACTTTCCCTTTTGTATTCTACCCTCTAACTGCCCATATCTCTAACAGGATGACTTAATTGCCTTTAGAAATGATTGCTATGATTTCTACTAACACTATCACTAGTATTACTTATATATAAATTATCTTTAATACTAATACTAACTTTCCCTATTGTATTGATCACTCTAGCTGCCCATTTAACTCTAACTAGATGACTTAATTACCTGTAGAAATGATTGTTAGCATTACTACTAATATTATCATTATTATTATTATTTGTTTTTCATGTTATTATGCATACAAATAAATTCTTGTTCTTTCATTTGCGATGCCTTTCACTTTCCTACCATATTTTTTGTGAGAGAGAGAGAGAGAGAGAGAGAGAGAGAGAGAGAGAGAGAGAGAGAGAGAGAGAGAGAGAAGAGAGAGAGAGAGAGAGAGAGAGAGAGAGAGAGAGAGAGAGAGAGAGAGAGAGAGAGAGAGAGAGAACAGAAATGAGAGAAGAAAAAATAAGTTGTGGGAAATAGCGGGCAGGAGACAGGCAGCCACAAGAGTGATAAGGAGAACAGGTAAAAGTGTCTTGTACTGGGAACACACACACACACACACACACACACACACACACACACACACACACACACACACACACACACACACACACACACACACACACAACACCACACACACACACACACCACACCACACACACACACACACACACACACACACACACACACACACACACACACACACACACACACACACACACACACACACACACACACACACACACACACACATGCACAGCCTCCCACACACAAACACAAACACAAACACATGCACAGTTTCCCATTCCCCCCTCTTTTTCTCCACTACCCCCACCTCCCCATCCCTCCTCCTCAACACCCCCTTCTCCCTAACAAGAGATATGGTTGGGGTCATAAAAGGAAGGGTAGAGGCATTCTGAACACACTCTACTGTTAACTCGCCGTCGTCTACAGTTCCTTCTACAGTAGAGTTATTCCTGGACACTATGTATAAGTTTATTCTTATGACGGTGTTGGTGGTAAGTAACTCTCCTTATGTACGTATGTCTCTCCTCCTCCTCCTCCTCCTCCTCCTCCTCCTCCTCCTCCTCCTCCTCCTCCATAACGATACAATTATTTGTGGAGATTTTAACATACCTCGTATAAACTGGAATAATAATTCTGCTGATAGAGAAGGTATGCGATTGCTTTGATATGGTGAACGAAGTATATTTTAAATCAGGTGGTCCGTGACCTACAAAGGATAATAGTATCCTAGATTTAGTTTCACATACCGACATTGATCTGATTGATTACTGCGATATAGGTGAACATTTGTAAACAGTGATCACAGGCTATTCAGATGCGGCATAAATTGCAATGTACATCACAGAAATCGGTTACTAGTCCCAAATTATAATAAAGCAGATTTCACGAAGATCAAGCAAGGTACTAAGCGAAGTTGAATGGATTGACCTACTAATGGTAATAATGCCGAAACATGTGTAATGTATTCACTAATAAACTCCAATCGGTGGTGGAAAAACATGTTCCCATGGTAAAAAACGTTTGAATAACATAAACAGACCCAGTTGGATGAATATGAGATCCACAAATCATTGGCAGAAACGCAGAGCGTATAAGTTTTACAAACGATCAAATGCAGACTGCGATTCTGGAGAATAAATGACGTAAAACGTCGCTGCAAAGGCTAATTAGTCTAAAAAGCGCGAGTATGAGAAAAAATTTCAAAGGAATCCAAATCAACACCCGAAAAGTTCTTCAATACGTTCGAAGTAAGAAAACGTCAAACAAGTATTGGGCCAATGAAAGATAATAATATCTTGGTAAATGATAATAAATATGGCGTTCGTACTCAATGAATACTTTAATGCGGTATTTATTAAAGAAGACGAACACTCCTTTTCCGAATTTACAGACTTCCGGTTTACCAGAACCAGTAAACATGTATGCGGGACTCGAAAGGGATAAACTGTAATATGAATGATAACAGTAGACGAAATATCAAAGCATTTTCTGAAACTTGACCCAGCAAAATCCGTGGGGTGGACGAAATCTCGCCGCGACTACTTCGCGAATGTCAACAGTCACTTTCGCTCCCATTAAAGATTATTTTCAATAAATCGCTAAGTGACAAAAAATGTTCCTGTATGTGGAATTAGCTAATGTTACACCGATATTCAAGAAAGGGAGTAGAGCCTTGCAAGTAGATTTCGCCCAATTAGTCTACGTCCGTGATTGTTAAACTATTTGAGAAATATTGCGGGATAAAAATATGTCTTTTCTCGATGAAAATAACTCAATGCTATACTCCCAGCATGGATTTCGAAATAAGAGATCCTGCTAACAAACCTACTGGATTTGTTTAATGTCATTTATTCAAACTGGGACCTAAAATTCCCTCGATGTATATACCTTGATTTTCAGAAAGCCTTCGATACAGTTCCCCATAAGCGACTTTTGACCAAGCTAAGGCACATGGCTTAGGAGAGCAATTATGTTCATGGATTGGCGATTGGCTTTCAAATCGTAAACAACGGGTAGTAATAATGGCGAGGCATCTGATTGGTTAGATGTTACTAGTGGGTGCCTCAGGGCTTCGTCTTGGGTCCTACTCTTTTTCTGATATATATCAACGATCTGGACTGCGGACTTGTATCTAAAATATCGAAATTTGCAGATGACACCAAATTAGGCGGTAAAGCATATTACTAGAGAAAACTGCGAACTCTACAAAGTGATCTCGACAAACTATCAATTGGAGTGATAAATGGCTATTAAAATTCAATTCCGATAAATGTAAGTATGCATATAGGCAACGATAACCTCAAATATACTATCAAATGCAAAATAATCGTTAACTGAAGTACAGCAGGAAAAAGATTTAGGTGTCATCATCAGTAATGATCTGAAAACCAGTCCGCATTGCCTAGCTGCTAGTAAAAAGGCAAATATGATGTTGGGTTTTATTAAACGTAACTTTGAACATAAAACTCCGAAAGTAATGACACAATTATACACGTCCTTGGTTAGGCCGCACTTGGAATATGCCTTGACTTGAATATTGGAATATAGTTCAGCAGATACCCTCGCTATGGACCAATAGGTCTCCTGGTGTCTGTTACTCCTATGTAATCCTATGTAATCCTCCTCCTCCCGAGGAGCCTTCTACTTTCCTATCCTTTCTCCCTCATTATCTAGTTAGTGTAGTGTAGTTAAATCAAACAGCCATGTAAGAACCTAATGGGCTGTTGCTGTTTGTGTTTCCTTTGTATTCCTTTGTATTCCTCCTCCTCCTCCTCCCTCCCTAACACCCTAACACACAGGTAATGAAGGTACTCAGTAGTGCAATGGTTAGCACGCTCGGTTCATAACCGAGAAGTCCCGGATTCGATCCCCGGGCGGAGCGGAGACAGATGGGCGGTCTCCTTAAAACCCGAGCCCCTGTCCACCCAGCAGTGAATGGGTACCGGGTGTTAGCCGGGGGTTTGTGACCCGCCTCCCGGGTTGCTGGCTTCCCCAACACTGAGCACTAAAAAAGGATTGAATTATAGAATTACAGTTTAAATGTTGATAATATGGAGACAGGGCCATACGATTGTAGCTCAGGCCCTGTAAAATACAACTAGATGAATACAACTAGATGAATACAACTAGGTAAATACAACTAGATGAATACAACAAGATGAATACAACTAGATGAATACAACTAGGTAAATACAACAAGATGAATACAACTAGATGAATACAACTAGATGAATACAACTAGGTAAATACAACAAGATGAATACAACTAGATGAATACAACAAGATGAATACAACTAGGTAAATACAACAAGATGAATACAACTAGATGAATATAACAAGATGAATACAACTAGGTAAATACAACAAGATGAATACAACTAGATGAATACAACTAGATGAATACAACAAGATGAATACAACTAGATGAATACAACTAGATGAATACAACTAGATGAATACAACTAGATGAATACAACTAGATGAATACAACTAGATGAATACAACTAGATGAATACAACTAGATGAATACAACTAGATGAATACAACTAGATGAATACAACTAGATGAATACAACTAGATAAATACAACAAAATGAATACAACTAGATGAATGCAACAAAATGAATACAACTAGATGAATACAACTAGATGAATACAACTAGATGAATACAACTAGATGAATACAACTAGATGAATACAACTAGATGAATACAACTAGATGAATACAACTAGATGAATACAACTAGATGAATACAACTAGATGAATACAACTAGATGAATACAACTAGATGAATACAACTAGATGAATACAACTAGATGAATACAACTAGATGAATACAACAAAATGAATACAACTAGATGAATACAACTAGATGAATACAACTAGATGAATACAACTAGATGAATACAACTAGATGAATACAACTAGATGAATACAACTAGATGAATCAACTAGATGAATACAACTAGATGAATACAACTAGAAATACAACTAGATGAATACAACTAGATGAATACAACTAGATGAATACAACAAAATGAATACAACTAATAGAATACAACAAGATGAATACAACTAGATGAATACAACAAGATGAATACAACTAGATGAATACAACAAGATGAATACAACTAGATGAATACAACTAGATGAATACAACTAGATGAATACAACTAGATGAATATAACTAGGTAAATACAACTAGATGAATACAACTAGATGAATACAACTAGATGAATACAACAAGGTAAATACAACAAGATGAATACAACTAGATGCATACAACAAGGTAAATACAAGAAGATAAATACAACTAGGTAAATACAACAAGATGAATACAACTAGATGAATACAACTAGATGAATACAACTAGATGAATACAACTAGATGAATACAACTAGATGAATACAACAAGATGAATACAACAAGATGAATACAACAGATGAATACAACTAGATGAATACAACAAGGTAATACAACAGATAAACTACAACTAGTAAATACAACAAGATAATACAACTAGATGAATACAACTAGATGAATACAACTAGTAGAATACAAACTAGAATGAATACAACAAGATGAATACACTAAGATGAATACACAGATGAATACAACTAGATGAATACAACTAGATGATACAACTAGATGAATACAATAGATGAATACAACTAATGAAATACAACTAGATGAATACAACTAGATTGAATACAACTAGATAAAACAACAGATGCAATACAACTAGATGAATACAACTAGATGAATACAACTAGATGAATACAAACTAGATGAATACAACTAGTAAATACAACTAATGAATACAACTAGATGAATACAACTAGATGATACAACTAGGTAAATACAACAAGATGAATAAACAAGTAAATACAACAAATGAATACAACTAGATGAATACAACTAGATGAATACAACAAGTAAAGAGTAAATACAACAAGGTAATACAACAAGATGAATACAACAAGATGAATACAACAAGATAAATACAACAAGATGAATACAACAAGGTAAATACAAGAAGATAAATACAACTAGGTAAATACAACTAGATGAATACAACAAGTTGAATACAACAAGGTAAATACAAGAAGATAAATACAACTAGGTAAATACAACAAGGTAAATACAACAAGATGAATACAACTAGGTAAATACAACAAGATGAATACAACTAGATGAATACAACTAGGTAAATACAACAAGGTAAATACAAGAAGATAAATACAACTAGGTAAATACAACAAGGTAAATACAAGAAGATAAATACAACTTGGTAAATACAACAAGGTAAATACAACAAGATGAATACAACAATATAAATACAACAAGGTAAATACAACAAGGTAAATACAACAAGATAAATACAACAAGGTAAATACAACAAGGTAAATACAACAATATAAATACAACAAGGTAAATACAACAAGGTAAATACAACAAGGTGAATACAACAAGGTAAATACAACAAGGTGAATACAACAATATAAATACAACAAGGTAAATACAACAAGGTAAATACAACAAGGTGAATACAACAATATAAATACAACAAGGTAATACAACAAGGTAAATACAACAGGTGAATACAACAAGGTAAATACAAACAAGGTAAATACAACAATAAATACAACAGGTAAATACAACAAGGTAAATACAACAAGGTAATACAACAAGGTAAATACAACAAAAAATACAACAAGGTAATACAACAGGTAATACAACAGGTAAATACAACAAGGTAAATACAACAAGGTAAATACAACAAGGTAAATACAACTAGGTAAATACAACAAGGTAAATACAACAAGGTAAATACAACAAGGTAAATACAACAAGGTAAATACAACCAGGTAATACAACAGGTAATACAACAAGGTAAATACAACAAGGTAATACAACAAGGTAAATACAACAAGGTAAATACAACAAGTAAATACAACAAGGTAAATACAACAGGTAAATACAACAGGTAATACACAAGTAAATACACAAGGTAAATACAACAAGGTAAATACAAACAAGTAAATACAACAAGGTAAATACAACAAGGTAAATACAACAAGGTAATACAACAAGGTGAATACAACAAGGTACATACACAAGGTAATACAACAACAGGTACATACACCAAGGTAAATACAACAAGGTAAAAAGTTACAACCAAGGGTGATACAGGTTAAGGAACCAACAAGAATACAGCACAGTATCAAGACTTTACAACAATAATCTTTCTACTTCATACATTTCTTTCATATTCCGTCTCTCTTCTTCCAATCTTTATCTCCATTTCCATACTTATTAGTTGTTCCTCTTATATCCCCTTATTTCCCCTTATTTCCTCTTATTTTCTCCTTATTTCCTCTTAATTCCCCTTATATCCCCTTATATCCCCTTATTTCCCCTTAATTCTCCTTCTTTTCTCCTTATTTCCCCTTAATTCCCCTTATTTTCTCCTTATTTCCTCTTAATTCCCCTTATATCCCCTTATTTCCCCTTATATCCCCTCATTTCCCCTTAATCCCCCTTATTTTCCACTCATTTTCCCCCAGGGGCACGTCATAGCCGGGGGGCGTGCCGGGTGTGAGCCAGACTGTTCGGGGACGGCACCGGGGGTTCAAGTGGAGGACCCGAGAGACTGTCACAAATTCTACATCTGCATGGCGGGCGGGGTACCAACAGACCACTCGATAGACTGCCCCGCTGGTGAAGAGTTTGACCCAGCAACTCCAGGGTGTAAACCAAGTGTACCGGCTTCTCCATGTACCCCAAGCTGTACGTTACCCCCATGTCAGCTAACCTGTTCTGCTCTATTGAGCTCATATCTGACCCCTTTGACTGTGGGCTTTACAAGACATGCCAGGCTGGAGTCGTAGGAGATGTATACCCATGCCCTAATCACGCACCCTATTTCGACGGTGAGAAATGCCAAACTGACCCTGACAAATGTTGCAGTGAGGTTTGTACCCCTTATTGCTACGCTGATGTAGTTCAAGCCCATGACCCTGAGAATTGTACCGCTTATTACATCTGCTTGGCTGTGGGCATGCCAACTGAAGACACTCATTTTGCCTGCCCTGATGGTGAAGTTTTTGATGTGAGCCTTGGTCGCTGCCTAACGGGTGCTCAATGTAATCCTATATGCGACGGGGGGGCAGGGGAAATGGGCTGATGGAGGGGAAATGGTACTGGGCGGGGGTGATGGGGACACCGTGGGCCATGCCCTCC
>JACEEZ010007506.1:0-5000 GCA_016584305.1 Chionoecetes opilio
TTGATTGCATGCGTGTGTGTGCATACTGTGTGTGCATGTGTTTGTGTTTTGCATGTGTTGTGTGATTTAATGTGTTGGTGTGTGATGTGTTTGGTATTTTCGTGTGTATGCTGTGTGTGCATGCGTGTGTGTGCATGCGTGTGTGTGCATGCGTGTGTGTGCATGCGTGTGTGTGCATGCGTGTGTGTGCATGCGTGTGTGTGCATGTGTTATGTTTGCATATCTGGAAGTTTTCTATTGTATTTGTTACTTTATTTTTCTATTTTTCATTTATATAATAGGGATTCAGTAGCCCTTGTATAGCTCAGTGTTTTGTTTTTGTTTTTGTTTTTTCTTAGGCGGCCTGTTTTGCTGCCATTAGTTCTCCTACCATCATTTGCATTTGGGTTCATATAGGAACTCACGCTCGATGAACCCGGCCTGGAAAATTCTAATGCATTATGTTTCGTGTACTATATATTTAAGGCAATAAAACAATCATCAATTCTCTCTCTCTCTCTCTCTCTCTCTCTCCTCTCTCCTCTCTCATCTCTCCTCTCCTTCTCTCTCTCTCATCTCTCTCTCTCTCTTCTCTCTCTCCTCTCTCTCTCTCTCGCCCCTTGCCCTCTCTTTCGATTGTTATTTTAGCAGTAGTTAGCGTATTAGCTAGTAGTTGAGTCGTATAGTTTAGTCGTTAGTAGTATAGCTATAGTAGTATGTGTAGTAGTGTAGTTATAGTAGTATAGTAGTAGTAGTCAGTAGATAGTAGTAGTAGTAGTAGTAGTAGTAGTAGTAGTAGTAGTAGTAGTAGTAGTAGTAGTAGTAGTAGTAGTAGTAGTAGCAGCAGCAGTAACAACAACAACAATAACACAACATACATAAAAATATCAAAATATTACACTATACAAAATCACCACACACACACACACACACACACACACACACACACACACCACACACAGTACACACACACACACACACCACCAACAAAACCATGTAACTCTACAACCACGTATAACTAACCTAAACATTCCCTATAAGCACAGCCAGACAGATCAAAAGCCGGGCCACAAAAGATGGTGTTATGATAGCTCGTACGTCTGGCAACCACCACCACCACCACCACCACTACCATGGCAGTAACAGAGACAGTAGTTCTAGCTAGGTTTTTGCAATTTATTTATCATTTTGACTTGTATTTGACTGTATTATATTTTTGAGGCTGCAATTCTCTCTCTCTCTACTACTATTATTCTCTCTCTCTCTCTCTCTCTCTCTCTCTCTCTCTCTCTCTCTCTCATCTCTCTCTCTCTCTCTCTCTCCTCTCTCTCTCTCTCTCTCTCTCTCTTCTCTCTCTCTCTCTCTCCTCTTCTCTCTCTCTCTCTCTCTATCTCTCATCTCCTCTCTCTACTCTCTCGTCTCTCTCTCTCTCCTCTCTCTCTCTCTCTTCTCCTCTTTCTCTCTCTCTACCAACACCCATGTCTGTTTGTCTCTCTCATTCTCTCTACACACACCTATATTCTCTCTCTCTCTCTCTCTCTCTCTCTCTCTCTCTCTCCTCTCTCTCTCTCTCTCTCTCTCTCTCTCTCTCTCCTCTCTCCTCTCTCTCTATCTCTCTCTCTCTCTCTTCTGCTACTGCAACTATCCTAATCTAACATATATTTCGATCCTTTTTCACAATGTATCACTAATATTTTCCTTGATTTCTATTGCCTATCCATTTCACTAGTATTTTGACATTATATTTGACCATTATTTGTGAGGCTGTAATTCTCTCTCTCGATTACTACAACTGTCCTAATTCAGTATTATTTTGACTCTAGTATTTCCCTGTTATTTTTGAGGCTGTATTATATCTCAGGTACTGCATTTCGTTGATCCTAATTCGTTAATATTTTGCTTCTAAGCCCACTAGTTATAAGAAGGAGTAATTTAATTGGGGTATATAATGTCTGTTTTAGCTTGTTAGTGATAAAATAGAGTAGATAAACCGATAAACAGTCCAATATTTACTAGTTTTTGTCATTTTTTCTCATCTTTTTCTGGTTTTCTTCAATATGGGTTTCTCCTTGTCAATAAAACTCCTGAATGTTTTTGTTCTCTCTATCAAGCTCATCCTTTTCGAACACCTTCCCCCCTCCTTTTAACCCCTCCTCCGGCACCATCCCCTTCTCCAACCCCTTCCCCTCCTCCCTCCTCCTCTCTCTAACCTCCCTCTTCCCCCTAAACAAAGCCATAGGACCTTTCAAGAGTCATCTAGTACACTGTCCAATAACAAATCAATATAAGCCATCATACCATTTACTGTAATCTAACCTTTCTGATACCTTCCCTTTCTGATACTTTCCCCTCGTCCTTTACCCCTCTTTCAGCCCCCTCTCTCCCCTCTTTCAGCCCCCTCTCTCCCCTCCTTCCCCTCTTTCAGCCCCTCTCTCCCCTCCTTCCCCTCTTTCAGCCCCCTCTCTCCCCTCCTTCCCTTTTTCAGCCCCATCTCTCCCCTCTTCCTCTCTTCCAGCCCCCTCTCTCCCCTCCTTCCCCTCTTTTCAGCCCCACTCTCTCCCCTCCTTCCCCTCTTTCAGCCCCTCTCTCCCCTCCTTCCCCTCTTTCAGCCCCCTCTCTCCCCTCCTTCCCCTCTTTCAGCCCCCTCTCTCTCCCCTCTTTCAGCCCCCTCTCCCCTCCTTCCCCTTTCAGCCCCCTCTCTCCCCTCCTTCCCCTCTTTCAGCCCTCTCTCCCTCCTCCCTCCTTTCAGCCCCTCTTCCCCCTTCCCTCTTTCAGCCCCTCTCTCCCCCTTCCTCTTCAGCCCCCTCTCCCTTTCCAGCCCCCTCTCCCCTCCTCCCCTCTTTCAGCCCCTCTCTCCCTCCTTCAGCCCCCTCCTTCCCCTCTTTCAGCCCCCTCTCTCCCCTCTTTCCCGCCCCTCTCTCCCCTCTTCCAGCCCCTTCCCCTCTAATAGAACTCCATCACCTCTACCACATCACCCCGACCCTCCGCCTTATTGCCAGATTTTGTACATTTTACCCAGTAACTCTAGATATTGCCTCTCTGCTTTTATTATATTTGATCCTATTTCACTATTTTATTTATCTGTTGTAGATGACCTATAGCATTTCATTGTATTGCTGGATTTTGTACATTTTACTCAATAACTACTAACTCTATCTATCGTTTCTTTGCTTTTATTTCATTTCTATCATATTAATTAATTTATTTATTTATTTATTTATTTATTTATTTATTTATTATTATTATTATTATTTTTTTTTTTTTTTTTTTTTTTTTTTTTTTTTTTTTTTTTTTTTTTTTTTTTTTTTTTTTTTTTTTTTTTTTTTTTTTTTTTGCTACCCTAACGTTTTAATATTTACTACTACTATATAACATGTCTTGTATTGAGTTCATATTGACTCGTATTTTCACTGACTTTATTAAACGTCATTTGACTGAAGCTACATGTCAGGAATAAAAAAGTGTACTACTAATGGAAGAAAAAAATCTCAATTCCTCCTCTTTCTCCCCACCACAAACACCCCTAACATTGCTCTAACCTAACATTTCTAACACTCGCCCCCTCTTTTACCCCTCTACCAGCCCCCTCCTTCCCCTCTAACACAACCCCAGTACCTCTAACCCCCTCTTTTACCCCTCCCCTCCCCTCCTTCCCCTCCAACACAGCCCCAGTACCTCTAACTCCCAACCCCAATCCCCCTCCTTTCCCCTCTTCCACCCCCTCCCTCCCCCTCCAACATAGTCCCAGCACCTGTGTCTATATGCCTACCCCCCTTCCTCCTCCCCAACCCCTCCCCCCTCCCCCTCCCCAACCCCTTCCCCCTCCCCCTCCCCCCACATACCATTTCCATAATCTGACTTCCCTCTCCTAACTTTCCCACCACCTGCCCACTTCTTCCACCACCTGGCCACACGAGGGGAGGGAAGGAACTGAGGGGAAACTTGGTAAAGAGGGGAAACGAAGGAAAGGAAGGAAGGAAGGAAGGAAGGAAGGGAGAAGTTGAGAGGAAGAGGAAGGGGAAAAAGGAGATGAAGTTGAAGGTAAAATATAAAAAGGAAGGAGGGAGGAAGAGGGGAAGAGAAGAAAGGAAGGAAGGAGGGAAGGAAAAGTTGAAAGGAATATGAAGAAAGGGGGACAAATGAAAGAGGAAGGAAGGAAGGAAGGAAGGAAGGAAGGAGGAGTTGAGAGGAATAGGAAGAAGAGGGGAGATGAAAAGGGGAAAAAAGGAAGATGAAGTTGAATGTTAAAAATAAAAAGGAAGAAAGGAAAAGTTGATGGAAAGTGAATAAGAGGAAGAGAGAAAAAGTTGAGGGAAGAAGAAGAGGGAGAGAAAGAAAGGAAAGAAGGGAGGGAGAAAAAGATGAGAGGAAGATCAAGAAGAAGGGGAAAAGAAGGAGGAAAGGAAAAGTTGATAGGAAGATAGAGAGGAAAGGAATGAAGGAAGAAAAGGTTGAGAGGAAGATCAAGAGGAGGGGAAAGAAGGAAGGAAGGAAAAGTTGTCAGGAAGAGGAAGTTGAAAGTCAAAAGATAGAAAAGAAGGAAGAAAAATTTGATAAGATGATGAAGTGGATAGGAAAAATGAAGAAAAATTGAAGAATGGGGAGGAAAGAAGGAAGAAGGAAGAAAGAAGTTGAGAGGAAGATGAAATTGAAAGAAAAAAAAAGGGTAGGAGTGAGAACTGGGGAGGAAAGGAAGGATATTAAACCACAGGAATGAATGGCAAGAAAAATAGTAAAAAATAAAAAGGAAACTTGAGGAATTTATGTGAACTTAAGTGCGAGAAGAAAAAAAGAAGATAAAATAAGGGGTTGGGAGGAGCAGGAGAAAGTATTAAACCATGTTAAATAAATGTTAAATATGGATATGAATGTGATCTTGTGTGTGAGAGAAATGAAAAAAGGGAACAAATGAAGGTTGGAAAGGAAGTAGAAAATAGAAAGAAAAGAAAGAATAAAACAGAGAATATGAGAAACATGGAAGGAGAAGAAAATTTTGAAAGGATTTTCAAGTCGTGAGGAAA
>JACEEZ010007506.1:12500-15000 GCA_016584305.1 Chionoecetes opilio
GGGGGGGGGGGGTCAAGGGGGGGTCAAGGGTCAAAAGGGGGGGAAGGGCAGGATAGGGGGAGGGATAAGGGATAAATTGTCAAGTTATTTTCTTTCTGATTTTTTTTCTGTTTTTCTTGATCACAATATCCACGTTTTTGCTTTTATGTTCCCGCCACTTTGTTATCGTTTAATATCTCTTGTTATCTTGCCCTTATCAGTAATGTATCACTACGTTTCCCACCTACAGTCTATAGTCCACCTTCAAGCTTATCTGCTATCAGTAATATCCTGTTGAGTCAAGTATTTCCACAGGTGAGGAAGGTTTGAAGGGGGAACTTAAGTATTTTTCAGGGAGTAAGAGTAAGGGAGGGGGGCAGTATTTTTTAAGGGGGGGCGGTGATCCCTAGGCCTCACGGCACGCCCTTATGCTATTACCTCACGCCTACGCCCACACACACGCCCACAGCCTCCCTACACACACACACAACCCCTCCTCCGATCACCACCACACACCATTAACACTACACCGAAATATAAGTCAGGATGTATAAAAGGAGAGGAGTCTGCGCGCACAACCTCCCGCTCTCACGCCTCGCTCTGCACTGCCGGGCTGGCAAATATCGAGTCACGCGCTGCCGCCACGCCCGCCCAAACTCTCCTACTGCATTACAAACTTTTTGATTATTTTTGATGTATTAGTTAGTTAGATTATTAGTTAGTTCGATTATTTTTGACATATTAAGGAAAATTTCTAGTTTCCCATACTCTCCCCCTTCCACCCAACAAGCTTGGGGACCTGTGGGAATGCGGGGTTTTCGGGTGAGGAGCAAATAATACGTCGGAAACGTATTTTTGAGTTATGTAGAAGAGCCAAAATTATCTAAATTTAGAGTAATTTTCCTAGATCTAGGAATATTTAACTTATCCTCCTAGCGGGAGGGTTCCGTTCCCCTTGACCTCCAAGTAACCTAACCTAACCTATCCTAGCGGGGGGTTCTGCGCCCCTCGACCCCCTGATAATCTAACCTAATCTCTTAGCAATAATCACCCGATAATCGAACCTAACCCTCTAACGTGGGGGGGCTCCGCACCCCTAGACTCCCCAGTAACCTAACAAAATTTTACCTTACCCATACATAAGTGGGAAGGGTGGGGAGACTCGACACTCCGGTCATCCTTCTGTTTGTGAGGATCGTCAGGTTCACGCGTCTCTGGACTTACAAAAAATGCAATCCATTTTCCCTATGTAGGGATTTTTTTTACCATTTTTACAACATCCCTAACTCAAAAACTATGTGTAGTTTGTTTGCGCATATTTTGTAGCCCAGCCAAATATCCCGCATTGGCTCAGGTCCCCAAGCTTGTTTTAGGGGAGCGGGGCGCGTGTGGGCAAACACTACAATAATACCTGTGCACTGTCATTGTTATGGAGGCTTTAAGAGGTTTTCTGATAAAATATACGTTGTACCTAGTGGCGCACCCAGGGGGGAGCATAGCCCCCCACGAAATTTCCTTCCTTGCAAGAAATCAGAATACACTAAGTCAGTTTAAGAAAAAATATGAGATGTTGTAGCGGTGTGGCCGCGTGCCCTGCCCGCGTGCCCTGTGCCTGGCTTGCGTGCCACTTATTTATGCTGCACATGCTGCCTTGGACAAGCATCACAGCAAAACTATTGTTGCAGTAACAGAAATAAGAAATATGGCCTGAAAAGGGAATCAGCTGATCGTGGAAAAGTTTACCATGCAGCGGCTAGCGGGAAGTGTACGGGGTTTTCTAGACGGGCTGGCGAAAAAATAAATTCTGGCCCCCTCACGAAAACAAATCCTGGGTGCGGCGCCCCACAGAATTAACCCCTTGAGGCCCAAAACGTAATTTCCATTGTAATTTGGCTACCATTAGACGATTTTTAGTGAATATAAGCAATATTTTAGAGAGAGATATATATATTTTTTATTTTTTACATGACAAAGGACTGGCCAAGGGCACAACAAAAATAGGTAACATAAAGCCCGCTTAGATGTAATGCCCTGTTTAGTATCCTTGGCGACTAGTTACTTTGGTATATTTGGTCATATTTCTTAATTTTATGGCTGACAACAGACAATTTTATATAGCCAAGGAAAGACCTGGGCGTGAAGGGTTAAAGGAAGTCTGTATTTCTATAATCACATAACATAACGCATCATTAGGACCAGATATTAACACAAAATAACTTTCTCTTACTTAAAATCCATAAATTAATAATATAAACGCATACACTCGACCATTCCCCTCAAATAATACTAATACTACTTTTGATAATATGATAGATAAATATATAAAGGCGTTCACCCCACTACCCATTACCATTATAGAACCAAATAATAAAACAAAATAACTTTCTCCTACTAAATATCCATCAACCAATAATACAAACACGAACACATTACCATAGCCAATCAATAAACATTATTACTTTGAAAATAAATGAAGATCAATAATATAAACACAATTCCCTCTCCTATTCCCCCTCAAAAA
>JACEEZ010007506.1:17500-25000 GCA_016584305.1 Chionoecetes opilio
AATTCTTTAGATTTTCGCACTCCTGCCTAATTCCTACATTGTCGTACTGGCTACATACGAACATAAGAAAATAAGGAAGCTACAAGTATAAAGTGAATATATAGTAAATACCCTAATGTAACCACCATATAATAAGAAAACTAAAATAAAGGGTGATGCCTATATACAAATTCCTTATATTTCTGCACTCCTCCTCCCTCTTTCATTTGTGTGGCGGCGGGTAATACAATTTAATGCATTACGCCGTTGAGTGTCTCCTGTTAGACCGCGCTGCCGCCCCTCCCGCCTCCCGCCGCAGTTATCGTACCGCACACACTCTCTCTCTCTCTCTCTCTCTCTCTCTCTCTCTCTCTCTCTCTCTCTCTCTCTCTCTCTCTCTCTCTCTCTCTCTCTCTCTCTCTCTCTCTCTCTCTCTCTCTCTCTCTCTCTCTCTCTCTCTCTCTCTCTCTCTCTCTCTCTCATGTAATATAAATGAAAAATGAAATGATAATTGATATACGAAAACAGCAGAATGGTTTTACGTAGAGAGAAAGAGAGAGAGAGAGAGAGAGAGAGAGAGAGAGAGAGAGAGAGAGAGAGAGAGAGAGAGAGAGAGAGAGAGAGAGAGAGAGAGAGAGAGAGAGAGGGATGATGTTAAATTTACGTAAACATCAGAATAGATTTACATTTACACTATGCAAGAGAGAGAGAGAGAGAGAGAGAGAGAGAGAGAGAGAGAGAGAGAGAGAGAGAGAGAGAGAGAGAGAGAGAGAGAGAGAGAGAGAGAGAGAGAGAGGATGATGTTAAATTTACGTAAACATCAGAATAGATTTACATTTACACTATGCAAGAGACACACACAGAGAGAGAGAGAGAGAGAGAGAGAGAGAGAGAGAGAGAGAGAGAGAGAGAGAGAGAGAGAGAGAGAGAGAGAGAGAGAGAGAGAGAGAGAGAGAGAGAGAGAGAGAGAGAGAGAGAGAGAGAGAGAGAGAGAGAGAGAGAGAGAGAGAGAGAGAGAGAGAGAGATTTTACAGCAACAATAATAATAAAGAATAATGAATATGAGGAGAAGGAAAAGATATCAGAAGAAAAATGAGATGATGAGATGATGAAAGGAGGAGGAAGAAGAAGAAGAAGAAGAAGAAGAAGAAGAAGATGATGATGAAGGAGAAGATGAAGGAGAAGACTAAAAGCAGAGAGAAGAAGAAAGGAATAATGAGAGACAGATGATGAAGGAGGAAGAGAAGACAAAAAAGAAAAAGATAAAAGTAAGACGTTATGAATATTTGCGAACGAGAGAGAGAGAGAGAGAGAGAGAGAGAGAGAGAGAGAGAGAGAGAGAGAGAGAGAGAGAGAGAGAGAGAGAGAGAGAGAGAGAGAGAGAGAGAGAGAGAGAGAGAGAGAGAGAGAGATTATAGATTTAAAGGGAAGGGGGGAGCGAAACAATGATCTGCAACACTATTATTTCTGCAACAACAACAACAACAACAACAACAACAACAACAACAACAACAACAACTACTACTACTACCACTACTACTACTACTACTACACCACTACTACAACTACTACAACCACTCCTGCTACTTCTACCACTACTAGTACTACAACAACAACAACAACTACTACTACTACTACTCCTTCCACTACTACTACTACTACTACCACAACAACAAGAACAACAACTACTACTACTACTACAACAACTACTACTACTACTACTCCTTCCACTACTACTACTACTACCACAACAACAACAACAACAACTACCACTACTACTACAACAACTACTACTACCACTACAACAACAACAACAACTACTACTACTACTACTACTACTACCACTACTACTACTACTACTACCACTACTACCACTACTACTACAACAACTACTACTACAACCACTCCTACTACCAAAAAAATAACCTACTTGTATACAGAAAAAAAGGATGAAATATATATTAGCCTCATAAAAAGCGAAATAATAATTGGGTGACATTCTACATTCAACTTTATGACATTAGATTATAAGGTTGTTTTTCTTTTTAATTAATTACTGAGCATAATACGAAGGGAATTGAACCTGTAATCACGGTGCATATATTTCAGCTGCAATTATAAAAGCTACACTCGTATATGCAATGCTAGGAATGAATGCTAGGCTATGGAAATTTCAATACCTATACCAGACACGGGAATGGCTAGAGATACGGCAAAGGCTACACGCTCAGAAATAAGGGGTATATTAAGGGTAGAATTGTTACATCGCACTATCACTACCCTTTTTATACCCTATGTCCAGGCTGGAGGGTAGATGCTGCCGATTATACCCTTCATCTACCCTTTATCTACCCTTTTTAGACGAGAGGCTTGAGAAAGGGTATATTTGGGGTTGGAAAAGGGTATATTTAGGGTTGCAAAAGGGTATATTTGTAAGGGTAGAAAAAGGGTAGCAGTATTTTATCACTACAAACACCCTTTTTCTACCCTTTTCCTACCCTTCTTTTCTAAGAGTGTAGAGATACGGCACTGGCTAAAGATACGGCAGGGGCACGAGGTATATAACAGTAATAATATCTTGGTAATACTAGTAACAATGGACATGATAATATAAACCTGAACTCCAAATATATCTCTTATATCTCTTTTTTTATCAACTTTTTTTTATATCAACTCCTTCCTACTACTACTACTACTACTACTACTACTACTACTACTACTACTACTACTACTACTACTACAACTACTACTACTACAACAACTACTACTACTACTACTACTACTACTACTACTACTACTACAACTCCTTCCTATAGATCTTTTGTTATTTTGTATTTCTAGTTTCTTCCTATTATATTCCTTTTCTTATTCATTATTTTGTATTCTTATTTATATATATATCTTCCTATATTGTTTTATTTTGTTTTTATATTTCTACCGTCAACAACACTATAGTCGCCACTGCACTAATGTCGCCAGGCGCCATATATTACGCTTTTTAGTCTCACTACAGGCTTGTATGTGTCACTGAAGAGGCATGCACAGTAGTTTATGTTATGCACCTGTCTTCAAGGGCACATACACGTCTGTAGTGATGCAAAAACTCGTAGTATTCGCCTGTAAAATTCGTCTGGCGACATTAGTGCAGTGGCGGCTATAGTGTTATGGACGGTAGTTACTTCCTATTCTTATTCGTTATTTCTATTTATTCTTATTTATATTCCAGTTCTTTTATGTTTCTTCCTACATCTCTTTTTGTTTATTTTATCTTTAGTTTCATTTAAATACAAAATAGAAAATTGTCAGTTTATTTCTAACAATACTTTATTTTTGCTTTTACTATCCGTGTTTTCTCCAGGCAGTATTTCATCACCCATCTACACTCTTCGAAAAAAAGGGTAGGAAAAGGGTAGAAAAAGGGTGTTTGTAGTGATGAAATACTGCTTCCCTTTTTCTACCCTTACAAATATACCCTTTTGCAACCCTAAATATGCCCTTTTCCAACCCAAATATACCCTTTCTCAACCCTCTCGTTTAAAAAGGGTAGATAAAGGGTAGATGAAGGGTATAATTGGCAGCATCTACCCTACAGCCTGGACATAGGGTTTTAAAAGGGTAGATAAAGGGTAGATGAAGGGTATAATTGGCAGCAACTACCCTACAGCCTGGACATAGGGTTTTAAAAGGGTAGATAAAGGGTAGATGAAGGGTATAATTGGCAGCATCTACCCTACAGCCTGGACATAGGGTTTTAAAAGGGTAGTAATGGTGCGATGTAACAATTCGACCCTTAATGTACCCCTTATTTCTGAGAGTGTACGTATTATTTCACACACCTTTTGTTGTTTGTGATTAGTAGTTTCATTTAAATACGAAATGGAATGTTTGTCCATTTTTTTAACTAAGTAATTTTTTTTTTAACTTTGTATATTCCCTTTTCTTTGCATGCTTCTTTTTTCTTTAGTTTCATTTAAATACGAAATGGAAAGGTTGTCCATGTTTTTTTTTTAACATGACATTTTTGCAACAATCACCTTTATTGTGTTTGTTTTCATATCTCTTCTGTTTTTGTTTTTGTGTGTTTTTGTTTCAATTAAATACGAAATCGAAAGTTTGTCAATGAAGCTCAATTGTTTTCTTAGGTAATATTTTTTTTTTACTCGCAATATTCCCCTCTATTTTTTTTTTGAAGTTTCATTTAAATACGAAATTGAAAGTTTGTCCATGAAGGCCCATTTTATATGACTTTTTCCTTATTTACTTTCCATATCCGTGTGTTCTCAAATATTTCACCACCACCTAATTTATCACCAGTTTGGGAACACATTTATCACCAGTTTGGGAACACATTTATCACCAGTTTGGGAACACATTTATCACCAGTTTGGGAACACATTTATCACCAGTTTGGGAACACAATTATCACCAGTTTGGGAACACAATTATCACCAGTTTGGGAACACAATTATCACCAGTTTGGGAACACACTTATCACCAGTTTGGGAACACAATTATCACCAGTTTGGGAACACAATTATCACCAGTTTGGGAACACATTTATCACCAGTTTGGGAACACATTTATCACCAGTTTGGGAACACATTTATCACCAGTTTGGGAACACAATTATCACCAGTTTGGGAACACATTTATCACCAGTTTGGGAACACAATTATCACCAGTTTGGGAACACATTTATCACCAGTTTGGGAACACATTTATCACCAGTTTGGGAACACATTTATCACCAGTTTGGGAACACATTTATCACCAGTTTGGGAACACATTTATCACCAGTTTGGGAACACATTTATCACCAGTTTGGGAACACAATTATCACCAGTTTGGGAACACAATTATCACCAGTTTGGGAACACAATTATCACCACCTACATTTTGTTTCATATATATATATTTACTTAACACCGGAATTAAAAGCTGTCCATGAATGTATATTTTTCTTACATTTATTCTTACTCGTAACAATACTTGCAATTGTTTTTATCGCTACGAAATGAAAATATTATTCATGATATTCGTTTGTTCTCTTTTACTTTCTCTTTCCTCCTTTATTAAATCTTTACGTGACGTCGTTATTACAGTATTCGTGAGGCAAGAACGAGGTAGTAAAGAGAATAGAATAATACGAGAATAAAGAGAAAGTAGTAAAGAGAATAGAATAATACGAGAATAAAGAGAAAGTAGTAGAGAGAATAGAATAATACGAGAGTAAAGAGAAAGTAGTAGAGAGAATAGCATAATAAGAGAGTAAAGAGAAAGTAGTAAAGAGAATAGAATAATACGAGAATAAAGAGAAAGTAGTAGAGAGAATAGAATAATAAGAGAGTAAAGAGAAAGTAGTAAGAGAATAGAATAATAAGAGAATAAAGAGAAAGAAAGAGAGGAAAGATTGTGATAGATAAACAATTGATAGGAAAGATTAAAAGAACAACAATACTATTATATCATTATCACCACTACTACTACTTCTACTACTACTACTACTACTACTACTACTACTACTACTACTACTACTACGTACTACTACTACTACTACTATACTACTCTACTACTACTACTACTACTACTAGGTACTAACTACTACTACTACTACTACTACTACTACTTACTACTACTATACTATACTTACTACTACTACTACTTATACTACTACTTACTACTACTACTACTACTAACTACTTACTATACTACTACTACTTCTACTACTACTACTACTACTACTACTACTACTACTACTACTACCTACTACTACTACTACTACTACTACTATCTACTACTACTACTACTACTACTACTACTACTATTTCTACTACTTACTACTACTACTACTACTACTACATACTTACTACTACACTACCACATTACATACTACTACTACTACTACTACTACTACTACTACTACTACTACTACTACTACTAATACCACTACTACTACTACTACTACTACTACTAACTACTACTACTACTACTACTACTTACTACTATACTACTACTACTACTACTACTTCCATCCGAAAATACCTTGTGATATGCACGAAACTTATGCCACCTGTGTGTGTGTGTGTGTGTGGTGTGTGTGTGTTGTGTGTGTGTGTGTGTGTGTGTGTGTGTGTGTGTGTTGCATCTCAGAGCTTCAACAAGACACTTAAAGACTAGAGAAGGAGGTAAATAATGTTATACAAAAAGGTTTACAAATTAATCTTACACAGCTCTCTCTCTCTCTCTCTCTCTCTCTCTCTCTCTCTCTCTCTCTCTCTCTCTCTCTCTCTCTCTCTCTCCTCTCTCTCTCTCTCTCTCCCCCCCCCCCCTAAAGGATTACCTACTCTCCTTTTTCGTACCATAACAGAAATAGAATAAACGTAATAAGCTTAATCAAAGGGGAACCTATTTTCATATTTTCATTAACTTGACAGAGAGAATTAATATGGTTTGTTCCCTTTCATAAGATAGCTCCTTTTCCCTTTCATTGTAATTCATTGTTTTCATTGTACTATACTGGTTGTAACAACAAAATGACAATGTGAATTCTACATTATTCACTTTCATTATGTAACCTTTGAAAAGCGAGAATGAAAGAATGAAAGTATTAACATTTTTTATCACTAAAGATGGTGAGATGGGGAGAAATTAAAGAAAAAAAACAAAGGAATAAAGAAGAGCGAATAGAAGATGATGGAAAAAGAAAACAAAAAAAGGCAAGAATGATATAGAGCAACAAAAACAAAAGAAAATAAACGAGCAAGAAAAATATAAAGAAAACCAAAACAAAAGAAAATAAAGAAGTGCAAGAAAAATATGGAGCAACAAAAACAAAATAAAAAGCAAATACAAGAAAAATAAAGAACAACAAAAACAAAAGAGAATAAACAAAAGGAAGAAAATATGAAGAACAAAAAAAAAAAAAAAAACAAAACAAAAACAAAATAAAAACATAACAAAAACAAAATAAAAACAAAACAAATAAAAAATAAAAACAACACTACCGTACATGAACGAGGCAACTTTTTTTTTTATCTTTTTTTACGACGACAATTTTCTTATCGCTCTTTAGATAACGTCATCGTAATAAATAAGCCTTATCTCACACCCTTGAATATCTTCCTGGAATATATTATTTGTCAAGTAATAGTATATCTTAGCGTTATCAGTGGAAAATTAAGTTCTAGACATTTTTTTCGACTCAAAGATGGTGACGTGACTTGAGACAGAAATATAACACATAAATATGACCATTCCCCCCCCCCCCCCTACAAAAAGCAAAACGTTCGCGTAAACTTAAAAACATGGAGCAAAAATTCAACTTCCAAACACAACGAAAACAATCAAGTGCAGATTCCCATCAGCCAAGCTTCGTTTCTTCGTCTTCCCCACAATTGCCCCTTCGCTCTTTCCCTTCCCCTTCGCCCTCGACTCTTTTCCCTTCGCTCTTCCCCTTCGTCTCCCCTTCGCTCTTTTCCCTTCCCCTTCCCCCTTCGCTCTTCCCCTTCCCTTCCCCTTCGC
>JACEEZ010007506.1:27500-30000 GCA_016584305.1 Chionoecetes opilio
ATATGAACAAAAAAAGTGAACAAAAAATGAACAAAATAAGTGAACAAAATATGAACAAAAAAAGTGAACAAAATATGAACAAAATAAGTGAACAAAATACGAACAAAAAAAGAACAAAAAATGAAAAAAAAAAGAAAAAAAAGTGAAAAAAAAATGAAAACTCTAATAATTATAATGTAACAATAATAATAATAATAATAATAAGTAATAATAATAATAACTTCTAATTTCTAACTCTTCTCTTTCCTTCTAGCTTATTTTTCTATCTCATGTCTTGCTGGACCATAATTATTCATTCCTTTAGTGTATATATATTTATTTATTTTCAACCTTATGCCTCAGTGACTATGGTATTGCATATAATGAGGCCTTTCTATCCCATCTGTCATGTATTTCATTACGGCTGCATGATCATAACTCATTTCTGTGTTATGTTGCGCTTATATTTTAAGCTCACGTCTCAATAACACCAAAAAAGGGCAAGAAAGTCTGACCTCACTTCTCAATAACACCAAAAAGGCCAAGAAAGTCTGAACTCGCGTCTCAATAACACCAAAAAAGGGCAAGAAAGTCTGAACTCACGTCTCAATAACCCCAAAAAAGGGCAAGAAAGTCTGAACTCACGTCTCAATAACACCAAAAAAGGCCAAGAAAGTCTGAACTCTCGTCTCAATAACACCAAAAAAGGGCAAGAAAGTCTGAACTCACGTCTCAATAACACCAAAAAAGGGCAAGAAAGTCTGAACTCTCGTCTCAATAACACCAAAAAAGGGCAAGAAAGTCTGAACTCACGTCTCAATAACACCAAAAAAGGGCAAGAAAGTCTGAACTCACGTCTCAATAACACCAAAAAAGGGCAAGAAAGTCTGAACTCTCGTCTCAATAACACCAAAAAAGGGCAAGAAAGTCTGAACTCTCGTCTCAATAACACCAAAAAAGGGCAAGAAAGTCTGAACTCTCGTCTCAATAACACCAAAAAAGGCCAAGAAAGTCTGAACTCTCGTCTCAATAACACCAAAAAAGGGCAAGAAAGTCTGAACTCTCGTCTCAATAACACCAAAAAAGGCCAAGAAAGTCTGAACTCTCGTCTCAATAACACCAAAAAAGGGCAAGAAAGTCTGAACTCTCGTCTCAATAACACCAAAAAAGGCCAAGAAAGTCTGAACTCTCGTCTCAATAACACCAAAAAAGGCCAAGAAAGTCTGAACTCGCGTCTCAATAACACCAAAAAAGGGCAAGAAAGTCTGAACTCTCGTCTCAATAACACCAAAAAAGGGCAAGAAAGTCTGAACTCACGTCTCAATAACACCAAAAAAGGCCAAGAAAGTCTGAACTCACGTCTCAATAACACCAAAAAAGGGCAAGAAAGTCTGAACTCACGTCTCAATAACACCAAAAAAGGGCAAGAAAGTCTGAACTCTCGTCTCAATAACACCAAAAAAGGGCAAAAAAGTCTGAACTCTCGTCTCAATAACACCAAAAAAGGCCAAGAAAGTCTGAACTCACGTCTCAATAACACCAAAAAAGGCCAAGAAAGTCTGAACTCTCGTCTCAATAACACCAAAAAAGGGCAAGAAAGTCTGAACTCTCGTCTCAATAACACCAAAAAAGGGCAAGAAAGTCTGAACTCTCGTCTCAATAACACCAAAAAAGGGCAAGAAAGTCTGAACTCTCGTCTCAATAACACCAAAAAAGGCCAAGAAAGTCTGAACTCTCGTCTCAATAATACCAAAAAAGGCCAAGAAAGTCTGAACTCTCGTCTCAATAACACCAAAAAAGGCCAAGAAAGTATGAATTAGCTTCTCAATAACACCAAAAAAGGTCAAGAAAACACGAAGCAACAAAAACAATAGAAAATAAACAAGGGCAAGACAACATGCAGCAACAAAAACAAAAGAAAACAAACAAGGGCAAGACAACATGCAGCAACAAAAACAATAGAAAATAAACAAGGGCAAGAAAACACGAAGCAACAAAAACTAAACTAAATAAACAAGGCGAAGAAAACATGCAGCAACAAAAACAATAGAAAACAAACAACAGCAAGAAAACACGAAGCAACAAAGACAAAAGAAAACAAACATGAGCAAGAAAACATGCAGCAACAAAAACAATAGAAAACAAACAACAGCAAGAAAACACGAAGCAACAAAGACAAAAGAAAACAAACATGAGCAAGAAAACATGCAGCAACAAAAACAATAGAAAATAAACAAGAGCAAGAAAACACGAAGCAGCAACAAAATCAAAAGAAAACAAACAAAAGCAAGAAAACACGAAGCAACAAAAACAAAAGAAAACAAACAAAAGCAAGAAAATACGCAGCAACAAAAACAAAAGAAAATAAACAAGGGCAAGAAAACATGCAGCAACAAAAACAAAAGAAAACAAACAACAGCAAGAAAGTATGAAGAACAACAAAAACAAAAGAAAACAAACAAGGGCAAGAAAGTATGAAGAGCAACAAAAACAAAAGAAAACAAACAACAGCAAGAAAGTA
>JACEEZ010007506.1:35000-50000 GCA_016584305.1 Chionoecetes opilio
TGTGGGGGTGGTGGCGATGTGAATGGTTAAACGGGGCTGGGTGGTATCACCCCCCACCCCCTACTCCATCACCACGTGGTGGTGGGAGTAGGGGGAAGGGAGTCGAGGGGGGAGTGTCACCACGTGCTGGTGGGAGTAGGGGGAAGGGAGTCGAGGGGGGGTGGAGGTGAATGAGAAAGGGGGGAGCTGGCGGAAGAGGGTGCAAAAAAGGGGGGGAAGGTAGGGATGAAGGCGGGTGTAACGGTTTCTTATCGTAACGATAGACATACGACGATCACGATAGTGTCACGAAGCTGCTACATAGATAACGATAGCGTCACGATAGACTTACGATAGCGCTGCGTTGGGTACAAAAATCGGGGAGCTTCCCGATTTTTTAGTGCACGCGCTAACTTTTCGTGGCCTCGGCCGAGCGCGTCACGAGCGTGACGTCACGTTCGGCCACGATGGACCCATAATCAGGACCATGACGGCGCTGCGCATTGCATTGTTGGCGCGTTCGTGGTTCCATTATGAAATGTGTGAAGGGGGCTGTAATACTGACTGATATTTGATGCCAGGAGAAGGGAATAAATACTACATGAGGCGAATTTTGGTGAGGAAGCCGCAAGAAGCCTGGGCAGGGATGCTCGAAAATCCCTCGTAAGGGACAACTTACGAGTGTATGGCTACAATAACCTTACGAGGGTGGGCTGAGGGAGATGCTCGTACCGAGCCGTCACTCCCGTACGGTTATCGGTGGCCTCTGGGTGGGGAATATAGGGATATTCTAGGGATATGTGTGGGAAAATTCTGCTAACCAATCACAGAGCAGCGCCCTTCATGACGCGGCTTTATCTAGCCAATCATCATGCTCTCAGCTGTCAGGGAGCCCGATAAATAAATTTAAAGAGACTTCAAATGCCGCTGTTATGCTAAAATCGGCCTCTTTCGGAAATCGTCTCGCGGACGCTTATTTAACCTAAATAACTCTACAAAACTTAACACAAACCTATCATAAACCTTACCTAACCTAAACCAGACCTAAATATAACTTAACCTAAACCTAAAAACTATGTTTGCCGGTGTTGAGCTAAGATTGGCTGATTTCCGAAATAGGGCCGATTTTAGCTCACTATCGCCAGAATGTTACGATAATACATAGCTGCCACATTAGCCTTTCAGCGTAATATTCTCCCACTGATTACTACAGAGACGTACCCAGGGTATACCTTGATGCGCTGATCATAGGTTCGAGTCTCGTGTGCCCGAGATTAGTATCTATAGACCCCTGCAGGGCCGCGCCGTACGTATGCCGTATCCGTGGCCCTGGCGGTACTGTTATAGTGGACGAGAACTGCGCGTTCGCTCTTTAGGTCAGACAAGACACACGGGGGGCTAACACCTCACTGTGACACACGTGACACTTGTGTGCAAGGATAGTATAACTTTATAATATCCTTGCTTGTGTGTATACGTGCGTGTGTAGGTACTAGTACGTCAGACATTTGATACCACCACCACCACCGGATCATTATAGCGGCCAAACTTGTATGATGAACTATACGTTTTGATTCAAGAAGTCGACCTATATATATATATAATATATAGGTTTGCCCTGATATGAATTTATTACAAGTACTATAGGTATTGTATGTTAAATATGATATATATGGAGTCAATGAAGCAATAAACACATCACATTTCAAACAGGCAAGCATGAAATGGCTCTATAATACACAATAAACATAAAGTATAGTGATACAACTTGTAATTTATTGTTTGTTGACGTCTAGCCGCTTCAAATTTCACTCCCTTAGGGAGTTAAGGGTGCTCCCGACCACCCTTAGCCTCGCGGTCCCGTAGCAAGTGAAAAAATGGTTTGTGCATCTCCCTTAGAGGCGCTACGAGGTAAAAGTCCCTTAGGGGAGTACTTACGGGCCCGTAACTCTTTCGAGCATCTCTGCCCTGACTTCTCTCGGCTTCTCTCTCGCTTGCGTGCCTCGCCAGAACGGCTGACAGTTGCCAGCTTCTTGTCGGGGCTCGCCCGCTCGGCGATCACAGCTGATAGCTGTAAACAAAACAACCACACAATGACGATTGATTGATTGATTTAATGGCAAAAAAAGGTAAATGTGCACACAATGACGAATTGTCATCTTCAACTCATATTCAACCACATCTTCTCTCATAAACATACTGAATTAAACGCAATGCTAGTCATTTCCACAATATATAGCCTACCTATCAGCTGCTCTATACCTACCAATTAATTTCTTTCATGTCCATCAACAGTAATGTCATGCATACTTAGCTATCTTGCAATGTTTTGTGGTGGCCATTCTAAGTGGATGATGGCGAAGCTTCAAGGTTTATGGTAGGCTACTACTCTCGTCTACCAGATTTCGGATCTCGTCCCCGTCGGCTAGTTAATTTACAACACTTTCACGTTCTCAACAAGTGTGAGAGATCTCTAAGAACCCAAATTGGAGCATCAACAAAAACGTTTCCGGTCTGCTTTTGATAGCATAATTAGTAAAATTAGAAGAACAACGCCTGGTGTTATGGTTAAAAGACTCGCTTAAGTTATTTCACCAGACTTGACGTTCTCCCCTCGTCATGTCATACCATTTTAGCTCTACTAAATGTACAACTTATGCTAATTTCTGCCATATCATCAGCGAACTTCTGCAAAAACTACTACGTCACAGCTAGGCCCTATCGTCAGGCTGATAAGACATGATAATTCTTTCACCAGTTTTAAAGTTGTCCCGTCATGTCATTAACCTTGTATATTCTTATACGTGGTCTTAAGGTAAGTCCATGCTTTTGAATGTACATCTATGTGTTTACTTGTGTCCTGTTATCTGTGATTACATTATTTCTACACTCTCAGAAATGGGGGGTATATTAAGGGTAGAATTGTTACATCGCACCATCACTACCCTTTTTATACCCAATGTCCAGGCTGGAGGGTAGATGCTGCTGATTATACCCTTCATCTACCCTTTATCTACCCTTTTCAGACGAGAGGGTTGAGAAAGGGTACATTTGGGGTTTGAAAAGGGTATATTTAGGGTTGCAAAAGGGTATATTTGTAAGGGTAGCAGTATTTCATCACTATAAACACCCTTTTTCTACCCTTTTCCTACCCTTTTTTTCTAAGAGTGTACGACGATACTCACTGTTAAGCCGCTCCCACACACACGCAGGCGCGATCTATCCGGCCGACGAAAAGGGGCGTGGCTAGAGGCGGCCGGTGTGTGTGTGGGAGTGTTTTTCATCCGGCGGGGCCTGTCACTGCGGCCGGATGAAAATCAGTCGGTGCTTGAAAATTCCGTCCGGCGCAGCCTGCCGCCTGCGTGTGTGTGGGTGCCTTCCGGCGCGGCCCCCCGAATTCTCTCTCTCTCTCTCTCTCTCTCTCTCTCTCTCTCTCTCTCTTTCATACATCTCATAGATACTTCGAAACAATCGAAGCATAGTTAATTACTCAAGAGTTTGTGATCTTAATTCTTTCAACAATCAAGCTATACATATATCTGGCACGTTTACAGTCATCAAAACAACGCTAAAAGCTCACTATAGACACCAGTTAAGCAAGTCACAGTACAAGAATCAAGGAGAAAAACGTAAAAAGAAACTATAGAGTCGAAGCTTTGCGAGTCGTTTGGTACTTAGGTCTGTGAACTTGAGCGGGACTTGGGAGGCGGGAGGCAGGCGGCGCGCGGCAGCTGTGGCGGCGTCGGTGCCCAGGACTAGTTTGTCTGCCACTATCTTCTATTTCCTTGCTCTGTAACGCAATTAGAGGGTTCGCGTATCCAAATATAGTGTTACCGTTTGTATTGTGGTGTGTCGAGATACCCTGGCTGCCTGTAAGCTTCGGGCAGGCCGGGTGAAGGCAAGAAGCAGGCCGGATGTGAGGTGGAGGAGGCCCACTGTTCTAAGCTGCGCGGAACCGTGAGTAGCCAGCCAGCCATCTTGTGTCATGTTTTCCTTGTGATATTTTACTCACTCGTCGTTTTGAATGACTGAGTGAGATTATTTATATGCGTATTCATGGCGTATTGTACAGTGTATGGAGGACCTCGATATGATGAAGGGAATGTGGATAATTTATAGTTTCACCCAACCAACGATTTTCTGATGCGCCGTATGTTTTTCTGGTGTGTTTTTATGTATTTTGAATGAATCTGCTAACCGTTTCTGTCGCAATTTTTTTTTTTTTTTTTTTTTTTTTTTTTTTTTTTTTAGGTAAAGGTTATTATTTTTTTTTATTTTTTTTAAAGTTAGGCAAAGGTTAGGTTAGGTTAGGTTAGGTTAGGTATAGGTTAGGTTAGGTTAGGTTAGGTTAGGTTAGGTTAGGTTAGGTTAGGTATGGGTTAGGTTATGCATATTTCTTCAGTGTCTCGTAATGGCATTTCTTTAGTGTGTTTTATGGTTTTTTATTTGATAATATTATAGAACAAACATTTCCGAAGATAACAGTATATTTTTTATACTGATAAACATATATTTGGTCGGGGAAAATGACCATAAGCTGGCAAACCCGGGCGCTGTCGCAGTGTTTTGTGACTTATTTACAGGCGGTACCTATTTTATGCAACACCGGCCGACAAAAAGGGGCGTGGGTAGAGGCGGCCGGTGTGTGTGTGGGTCTCGCCCGGTGAACGATGCCCCGCCACTTTTTGTCGGCCGGATAGGTCGGGCCTGCGTGTGTGTGGCCGGCTTTACAAGCCCCGCCTGGCCTGCTGTTGTGCGAAATATTGTCAAGGTGTTTACCTTGACCGCCATTTGTTGTTTATCTCTGACGTCACGTATCGTGACTTATGAAGCCGTGAGAAGCCGTGAGAAGCGGGGCCCAGGACTCGCTTCCTCCGGCTTCTTAAAAGTGCCTCGAGTTAACAGAAAACGCAAGCTGCCAGAAGTCGGCTTCTTGCGGCTTCCTCACCAAAAGTCGCCTATGGATGGATGTTAATCTCTTGAGAGAGAGAGAGAGAGAGAGAGAGAGAGAGAGAGAGAGAGAGAGAGAGAGAGAGAGAGAGAGAGAGAGAGAGTGTTACGTAATCAATGCCAGATGTAGCGATCTCACCAGCTACCCTTGCTTGGCCCGAGTGCATATTCCCCACGCGTTGCCCATTTCGGCAGCTGGCTGCCCTCTACGCATGGCTGTAGCTCCGAAACTAACCACAGGATTTTCTTGAAAATAACCTCATTGTGATTCCCACACAAAGTTACTTCGGCAAAGCGAATTGAAACTAATCTAACCTAACCTAACCTAACTTAACGTTTTTCTAACCTTACCTAACCTAGCGGTCTGCCGAAAAGGGAGAGCGCGTGGAGAATAGGTGGCCCGAGTAGCTGTACTGCACAAATACGCACTGAAACACTGCTCCCTGGGTGAATAGTTCTTTGACAATGCATACCAATTCAGATTTTGGGTAAAACATGGTGGAAACATTGAATGTAGAGTAATAATTAAAGTAGAACATAGAACATTACAAGCGAATATGCCCTTGCCGAGAACACTGCCCTACCCTCCCCTTATAATGAAACACTGCTCCCTGGGGGAATAGTTGTTTGACAATATATACGTTTTACCCAAGATCAGTATTGGTATACGCGTGTACTATATTGTCAAACAACTATTCGCCCAGGGAGCAGTGTTTCAGTGCGTATTTGTGCAGTGTAGCTTAATTAAGGGTAGCTGGATTAAGGGTAGCTGGTGAGATCGCATCATCGCTACACCCAGTGTTGCCAGATGCAGGGAAATTTACCTGTTTGAGGGAAATTTTGACTTTGAAAAGGAAAAAAAGGCAAAAATGGGGGAAAAAAATACAATTTTGTTGATCATAAATATATAATGTATGTTTGTGTGTGTGTGATAGGGAAAATCTGAGGCAATAAGGGAAATGTTGACTTCTACAGAAAAAATTTTAGCTGGTTGATCTGGCAACACTGGCTACACCGCGCAGAATGTCAACACAGGCGGGAGAGACATCACTTCTGCGCTACTCCAGGTAAATGATGGTTTATTACCCACTGCCACTGTTTCCACGGGTACGAGTGTTACGCCTGTTGTCTTCATGTTATAGGGAACAGTGTGAGGTGGGCGGGAGGTGGGCGAGAGGGCGGGAAGGGGTGTAAACAGGGCTGCATAAAGGTGGTGGTGGGGACGTCTGTACAGTGACAACCCCGCGTGGCGCCGAGGTTGCAAGGAGGGTGAGGTTAGGCCGCTGTTAGGCTGCTGGTGAGGTTAGGCCGCTGTTAGGCTGCTGGTGAGGTTAAGCCGCTGTTAGGCTGCTGTGAGGTTATAGTGGTGAGTGTCATCGTCAATTATGCTCAAAGGCACCCTCTTTATATGAGGAAACAGGTGATGAGAGGCTAATAGAAACTTGTGCATTTCAATCACGTCCATTCCTCACTCCTCTCTCTCTCCCTCTCTCTCTCTCCCTCTCTCTCCCCGGTAACATTTCAGTAGTGGGCATTCATGTATTTCGAAGACGAGACTTTGTTTTCCTGCATAGTTTTGATGTGTTTTGAATGAATCTGGCACTCGTTTTCGTCGGAAATGAATGTTTGTTTAACAGGTGGTCGTTTGAAAAGTCGTTTAACCTAACCTAACCGGTTTGGGCTGAAATAACTAGATTGGTATTATGCCTGATGAACACCGAACTCACTTTGGTGGACGAAACTATTTTTTTCTGGTGAGTTTTTGTGTGCTTTGAATTAATCTGTTAACCGTTTCTGTTGCAAATTTTTTTTTTTTTTTTTTTTTTAGGGAAAGTTTTTTTTTTTTTTTTTTTTTTTTTTTTTTTTTTAAGGTAAATGTTAGGTTTGGTATGGGTTAGGTTTGGTATAGGTTAGGTTAGGTAAAGGTTAGGTTAGGTATAGGCTCAATTAGGTAAAATTTTTAAATTAATTTTTTGCCCCCCCAAAAAAAAAATTATTTGCGACCGAAACGATTAGCAGATTCATTCAAAACGCATCAAAACTCACCAGATAAAAATTGTTTCGTCCACCAGTTCGGTGGTTCGGAAGTTCGGTGTTCATCTGGAAATTTACCACTAGATTTTCGGTAGTAGATACATGTAACGCCATTATTATTCAATTGTGCCATGGAAAATTTGGTTCAAAATACTCAGAATAAAGAAATTTACACGATGATGTGGGTAAGAATCCCAGGACTTTTGAAAGCCCACTACTGAAATAATACCCGTCTCCCCTTAGGTAGTGGGCATTCACCTATTTAGAAGACGAGACTTAGTTTTCCTGAATAGTTTTGAGTGTTAATATTGAATCCGGCACTCGTTTTTGTCGGATGTTTGTTTGCAAGTGTGTGTGTGGAGGGGGGGTTGCCTGTCTCCCTCTGCATTGTTTACAAGTGTCTGGGTGGGAGGGGGGGTTGCCTGTCTCCCTCTGCATTGTTTACAAGTGTCTGGGGTGGGGAGGGGGGTTGCCTGTCTCCCTCTGCATTGTTTACAAGTGTGTGGGGTGGGGATGGGGGGTTGCCTGTCTCCCTCTGCATTGTTTACAAGTGTCTGGGGTGGGGAGGGGGGGTTGCCTGTCTCCCTCTGCATTGTTTACAAGTGTGTGGGGTGGGGATGGGGGGTTGCCTGTCTCCCTCTGCATTGTTTACAAGTGTCTGGGGTGGGGAGGGGGGGTTGCCTGTCTCCCTCTGCATTGTTTACAAGTGTCTGGGGTGGGGAGGGGGGGTTGCCTGTCTCCCTCTGCATTGTTTACAAGTGTGTGGGGTGGGGATGGGGGGTTGCCTGTCTCCCTCTGCATTTTTACAAGTGTCTGGGGTGGGGAGGGGGGGTTGCCTGTCTCCCTCTGCATTGTTTACAAGTGTCTGGGGTGGGGATGGGGGGTTGCCTGTCTCCCTCTGCATTGTTTACAAGTGTCTGGGGTGGGGAGGGGGGTTGCCTGTCTCCCTCTGCATTGTTTACAAGTGTCTGGGGTGGGGAGGGGGGGTTGCCTGTCTCCCTCTGCATTGTTTACAAGTGTCTGGGGTGGGGATGGGGGGTTGCCTGTCTCCCTCTGCATTGTTTACAAGTGTGTGGGGGTGGGGAGGGGGGGTTGCCTGTCTCCCTCTGCATTGTTTACAAGTGTCTGGGGTGGGGAGGGGGGGTTGCCTGTCTCCCTCTGCATTGTTTACAAGGTGTGTGGGGTGGGGATGGGGGGTTGCCTGTCTCCCTCTGCATTGTTTACAAGTGTCTGGGGTGGGGATGGGGGGTTGCCTGTCTCCCTCTGCATTGTTTACAAGTGTCTGGGGTGGAGGGGGGGTTGCCTGTCTACCTCTAGCATAGTGGCGGATGGAGCGGCGAGGAACAGTTTTTGGGTGATGAATTATATGATTGATTTCATTACTTCATTGCACACAGGGCTTCTATCTAGTACCAAAGACAGCTTGATATATAATAATACACCACACACCATGATTCTTATACGTCAACAGTAGATACGTCAGATCATTAACAAGAATAAATGTCAAATAACCGATAGCGGAGTGATAACGGTGCAATAACTTATCAATTTATGCAACACCGGAGTCTTTAGGTGGGGATGATAAACACGATTATTTAAAGACCTAACGGGAAGAATATACAATCCTTTTGACCAGCCCGTCACACAAACAAGACCCTTCACATTAACCTAACTTAACCTAACCTAGCCTAACCTAATCAAAACTAACCTAGCCTAACCTAACCTAACCTAAAAACCTGACGGGAAGAATACACAGCCTTTTTGACCAGCCCATCACTAAAACAATACCCTTCACATTAACCTAACTTAACCTAACCTAGCCTAACCAAAACTAACCTAACTTAACCTAACCCAAACTAACCTAGCCTAACCTAACCTAACCTAAAAACCTGACGTGAAGAATACACAGCCTTTTTGACCAGCCTAACCTAACCTAACCTAGCCTAACCTAACCAAAACTAACCTAGCCTAACCTAACCAAAACTAACCTAGCCTAACCTAACCTAACCTAAAAACCTGACGGGAAGAATACACAATTTTTTTGACCAGCCCATCACACAATATGACCTAGCCTAACCTAGCCTAACCTAACCTAGCCTAGCCTAATATTGCACTTGTCACAGTAATAGGTAACGTTGGCTGCCACAATTATTATCTGCTAACTAATAGGTTGAGGATGGCTTGACCCTAACTAAAGCATCTTACTGTTATGTTCAAGAGGCTTTTATTATTTTCTGTTTTTAATTATTTATTTATTTATTTATTTATTATCATTATTACTATTATTATTATTATTATTATTATTATTATTATTATTATTATTATATTTTTATTATTATTATTTTGAGAGATATACTAAAAAATATGTTCTATTAGGGTTGATGACTTAAATCTTGTCCTGTCTTTATGTAAGTTAATGTTTGATTCATTAGTAACTGCATCATTATCACTCTTGTAGCTATAGGCTTGGTTAGTTTTGGTTAGGTTAGGCTAGGTTAGTTTTGGTTAGGTTAGGCTAGGTTAGTTTTGGTTAGGTTAGGCTAGGTTAGTTTTGGTTAGGTTAGGCTAGGTTAGTTTTGGTTAGGTTAGGCTAGGTTAGGTTAAGTTAACTTAAATTAATGTGAAGGGTCTTGTTTTTGTGATGGGGTGGTCAAAAAGGCGGTGTATTCTTCCCGTCAGGATTTTAGGTTAGGTTAGATTAGGCTAGGTTAGTTTTGGTTAGGTTAGGCTAGGTTAGTTTTTGTTAGGTTAGGCTAGATTTGTTGCCTCATTTCTTACTGACTGTTTGGCTAATAGTTCCTCCTTCTCTTTTATCCACAGGTACACACACACACACACACACACACACACACACACACACACACACACACACACACACACACACACACACACACACACACACACACACACACACATGCAGTGATCCTGTGCGTGCGTTTATGCGCAGTGGACAATTTGAACAAGTTTTTTTTAATGTGAAGACGTGTTTGTGGGAGAAGAAAAATGATTGATAAAATTCAACAGTGTTTTTGCCATGGACAGAAAGCTAAAAAAGGCTAAAAAGAAAAGTGCCAAAAGAAAATACAGAGACTAGTGGAAATGCAAACTGAAATGTGATGGAAAAGAAAAATAATAAGAATATGATAAATCTGAAGGAAAAAGAGAAATACCTGATAAGAATATGATAAATCTGAAGAGTAAATTCTAATAACTGAATATTTGTGAACCTAAAAGTGCATCAACAAAAACGCAAAACATACAATCGGAAACTGAAAATGAGATGACAAAAATAGTAAAATGAACAAAAGAAGATGAATCTGTAGTGCAAATAGATCGAGGTGGAAAATGTTACAGATATGTTCAAATAGGTCCAGAAAATTTGTGTCAGTGTCCGAAAATGAAAGTAAAGAGAAGTAGAAAGTTGAGGAAATAAAGTGAAGGAAATTGAAGTGAAAGTATAAGCAAGGAAAAGTTTGATCAAATATATGAAAAAAGTGTACTTAGGATAATTATGAATTTGGGATAAAATTTGTGAAAAGTATACTGATGGAAAAGATAATGATTCAATAATAATAATAATAATATAATAATAATAATAATAATAATAATAATAAAATAATAGAGAGTGATTTACAGTAATTTAAATATTTTCTCTTATGATAAGGTATATAGTTGGTATATAGATAGATTAAAAAATGAAAATAAAATATGTTAAATAAAAGATCAGTGAAAATAGTGAGAAAGTAAGCAGCAAGGGAGAAACTATAGAAAAAGATTAATAGAAAATGAGTGAAATGAGTGAAAAAAATCAGAAAACCATTGAGGATGAAAGAAAATCTGCCACCCCGCCCACCACACACCCACCCACCACGCCCACACACCCTCCACAACATATCGTCCGCAGACCTGTACTGTACGGACGCACACACGCACACACACAGCTACCAACATGAGAGGGGGAGTTTGAAATAGAGACTAACTCCTTCACGCCCAGATCTTTCCTTTGCTATATAAAATCGTCTGTTGTCGAGCCATAAAATAACGAAAAGTAACTGAATATACCAAATTAACTAGTCGACAAGGACACTAAACAGGTCATATCTATAAAATATTGCTTATAGTCACTAAAAATCGTCTAATGGTACCCAAATTACAATGGAAATTACGTTCTGGGTCTGCAGGGGTTACTACAAACTGTTCTCTCCTCCCGTGTACATAGGTAGAGTGTGTGTGTGCGTGTGTGTGTACGTAGCGTTGAGTCGAGCAGGGATCTCTTTATGGGGTGGAGGTGTGTGTGCGTGTGTGCGCGTGTGTGTTTGTTTGTACATCACCACCACCACCATCACCATCACCACCAAGTTCGCCGTAAGGTAAATGCGTGTTAAAATGCTGTTTATGATGGGTAATCCTTCCTTTCCTTACACACACACACACACACACACACACACACACACACACACACACACACACACACACACACACACACACACACACACACACACACACACACACACATGTACAGTATTCATTCAAAGCAATATACTGTACTCTTCTTTTTCATTTAGATCAGTGTTTCTTAACCTATACACCACCACGCCCCTTCAGTAGTGGGTCCTTGCCTCCATGCCCCCCTTCACCACCACGCCCCTTCAGTAGTGGGTCCTTGCCTCCATGCCCCCCTTCACCACCACGCCCCCTTCAGTAGTGGGTCCTTGCCTCCATGCCCCCCTTCACCACCACGCCCCCTTCAGTAGCGGGTCCTTCCTCCATGCCCCCCTTCACCACCACGCCCCTTCAGTAGTGGGTCCTTACCTCCATGTCCCCCTTCACCACCACGCCCCCTTCAGTAGTGGGTCCTTGCCTCCATGCCCCCCTTCACCACCACGCCCCTTCAGTAGTAGGTCCTTGCCTCCATGCCCCCCTTCACCACCACGCCCCTTCAGTAGTGGGTCCTTGCCTCCATGCCCCCCTTCACCACCACGCCCCTTCAGTAGTGGGTCCTTGCCTCCATGCCCCTCCCCCGGTCCCCTTCACCCCCCCCACCACCGCCCCCTTCAGTAGTGGGTCCTTGCCTCCATGCCCCCCTTCACCACCACGCCCCCTTCAGTAGTGGGTCCTTACCTCCATGCCCCCCTTCACCACCACGCCCCTTCAGTAGTGGGTCCTTGCCTCCATGCCCCCTTCACCACCACGCCCCTTCAGTAGTGGGTCCTTACCTCCATGCCCCCCTTCACCACCACGCCCCTTCAGTAGTGGATCCTTGCCTCCATGCCCCCCTTCACCACCACGCCCCTTCAGTAGTGGGTCCTTGCCTCCATGTCCCCCTTCACCACCACGCCCCCTTCAGTAGTGGGTCCTTGCCTCCATGCCCCGGTCCCCCTTCACCACCACGCCCCCTTCAGTAGTGGGTCCTTGCCTCCATGCCCCGGTCCCCTTCACCACCACGCCCCTTCAGTAGTGGGTCCTTGCCTCCATGCCCCCCTTCACCACCACGCCCCTTCAGTAGTGAGGGCCTTGCCTCCATGCCCCCCCTTCACCACCACGCCCCTTCAGTAGTGGGTCCTTGCCTCCATGCCCCCCTTCACCACCACGCCCCCTTCAGTAGTGGGTCCTTGCCTCCATGCCCCCCTTCACCACCACGCCCCCTTCAGTAGTGGGTCCTTGCCTCCATGCCCCCTTCACCACCACGCCCCCTTCAGTAGTGGGTCCTTGCCTCCATGCCCCCTTCACCACCACGCCCCTTCAGTAGTGGGTCCTTGCCTCCATGCCCCCCTTCACCACCACGCCCCTTCAGTAGTGGGTCCTTGCCTCCATGCCCCCCCTTCACTTCTTCAACCAAGATATTTCAAAATAATCCTGAATCAGAAAGTATCACTGAAAAAAATGTACTTTGATTGTGCACATACTTATTTGTAAGCACCTTGCATATACCCAACATATAAATAGTGAAATACTTGAGAGTTTTTCCATTTTCTCACTTGGTTCACGCCTCCCTTGGTTATAATCCACACACACCAGGCTAAGAAGCGCTGATTTAGATCCTTCTATTATTATTACCCACTATTATTACCCATGATTGTTGTTATTATTATTATGATATTATTATGTGTTGTAGTTGTTGTTGTTATTGTTGTTGCAGGTGATATTGGTGCTTCCAGGTTTCCACAAAGGTGAGGTTCATGCACTGATGGACGTGTTTTTATAGTGACATGTTTCTGCCTCTCTGCATCTCTCTCCGGGATCTACTACTACTACTACTACTACTACTACTACTACTACTACTACTACTACTACTACTACTACTACTACTACTACTACTACTACTACTACTACTACTACTACTACTACTACTACTACTACTACTACTACTACTACTACTACTACTACTACTACTACTACTACTACTACTACTATCTCCTGGATCTCAATACTGCCACAGTGACAAAATCTTACTTTTTTTTCCCCTTCCTAATTTTTACCATTGTAATTTTTCTTTTATTGTTGTATGTATATTTTATTTCTGTTATTATTTCTAATCCTGATTTTTATTTCCCCATGTACTGTGTGATAATTTCTTTTCCCCAAGATTTCAGAGGTATATCTAGTAATTTGGTGTGTTCCATTTTTGTTGCTTTTAAAAATTTCGTATTAATATTAATTAGTATATGTTGCAAGAGGCTTTGAATAATCTGCTTAGTTTATGTGGTGGTGTATCAATAACTTTTTATTTATTTATATTTTCATTTATGAATTATTCATCTATCTATCTATCCATCCTTCCATCGAGTTGGAATAAGATAAACTTACACATATTTGTCCATTCTTATACAGTAAACCCTCTCTAAATCGAATCCGTAAAATTCAAACTTCGGATAATTCGACCTGTTTCAGGCCAGTTCGAATTTTTCAATAACTTTCCATAATTCGAGCAAGTTTGAATTATCCTTAGCCTTACTAGTGGGAGTCGACCTCTCCCATGCGGTGCGTGCCGTGGCTGCCCAGCGTGATCTGATATATGATAATTATCGTATAAATACGATAGGCGAAGGAAGAAGCGGGAGGGGGAGGAGGAAGAAGGGGAGAGGAGGAGGAAGGGGGGCAGGGGAAGGAAGGACGAGGAGGAGGAAGGAGGGGAGAGGAGGAGGAGAAGGAAGGAGGTGGGACAAGGAAGGGAGGAGAGGAGGAGGAGGGAGGAGAAGAAAGGGAGGAGGAAGAACTATTTTTTTAAAGTATCCCTCGCTTTGTGTACAATCCTTCAGAGTCCTTCACGGGCCTTTTCGCTCCTTCACGCATCCTACAGGAGTCATGGGAGGGCATTAGAAGTGTCACAGGATTGCTATAGTATTCCTAGGTCTTTTAAGTACTTTGACAATCGCATGGAGTGGCTCAAATAGGGATTATTAATTATACTAATACTGAAAATACTGATCATTGTATTGAAGTAATGATTAATCTAGCAATACCCATCATA
This sequence comes from Chionoecetes opilio, assembly GCA_016584305.1. Taxonomy (NCBI): domain Eukaryota; kingdom Metazoa; phylum Arthropoda; class Malacostraca; order Decapoda; family Majidae; genus Chionoecetes; species Chionoecetes opilio. Next base: position 49,435 of record JACEEZ010007506.1, read on the forward strand.
TGTTTATGTCTTGTAGTAAGTTTTGTCTAATTTGTGGTTTTTAAGGAATATGTGGAAGTATCATGTCATTGTGAATTGGCTGAAATAGGGACTTCTTAGCCTTGTAACTGAAAACTGACTCCAGATTCGTGTTCAGCATGCCCGAATACTGTAAGGAACTAATTTTCAAGCAAATCAAATTTTCAAAAAATATTGCAAATTTTGCAAGGGTCTTGATTTTTTTTTTAAATCATGTTTTTTTCAATAACTAAAGAACTATGGCAGATCCGTGCAACATGTATAGATAAGTAAATATGAAGTAGATCAAGGGCTATCATTTGGCTAAAAGCAAAAAAATATTGATTGGTAAATAACCGAGAAAATAGCATATTCGTACATTTATACAAAATATCGATTTTCTCGACAACCATGAGGTGTTTTGACAAACCAATTGCTGCATCATGTAGAACACGTCAAGATGAACCTTTGTTACTTCGATAAGCTTTCTTCTGCGACTCATAGTTTTGCGGCAAAATAACCAAAACCTGATTGTCGTTAATTTTGGAATATATTTTTGAGCAGCCAGA
>JACEEZ010007506.1:65000-72500 GCA_016584305.1 Chionoecetes opilio
TGTCAGCCAATCACAAGGCAGCAGCCGCGGCCTGCATTTTCAAGGTCGTTGTACTTATTTCTATTTTCTAGCTTATTCCATCATTCTTTCATCCCCTGTGTCACCTCCGTCGCTTCAACACTTGTTTCTACCTCCATATACACGCGGGTAACACGCCGGTGGCTTGTACTTCCTTGTATTCTAGGTATTAACTATTCCTTCAGAGTAATAGGGCGCTCTTCTTCTTCTTGTGATCATTTTCGCTTGATATCTATTCGTAGCTCGCCTTCCTTTAGTGTTGGGGGAAGCCACCATCCCGGGAGGCGGGTCACAAACCCCCGGCTAACACCCGGTACCCATTCACTGCTGGGTGGACAAGGGTTCGAGTTTTAAACAAGGAACAGTGGCAAGACACATACCTTCAGTCTGCCACGGAGCCGTGCGTGGTGGTGTCTGGCATCGCTAGTCGCTACCCGCGCGGGTGAGATGCCGCCGCTCACCACTCTTGTCCCATCACCCCAAAACAATATCACCACAAGGGCCTGGGTTTGTTATATGGCCTAATTTCGTTTGTATACTTGCCCTGTTCAGTTCTTGAGTCAGAAAACATCATATATACTCAATTTATGAGTATTTTTATGTATGTTGCGTCCTCAACACCACCCTATAGGCAGTTGCCTTGTTTTAATAACTTAACGTCCACTGGTACGTCATCAATCTCCCCGCGTAATGCCAAAACAGCTGATGACAGTTGTTAAGCATGGACTTTAGCGTCTCGGAATGTGCCCCCAGCCTTGCCTTTGAAGTCCTGAATACTTCTTGCATTAATCACTTTTGCATCAAGGTTATTCCAGGCTTCTATGCTTCTATACGGGAAGCTGATGTTTGATGTTTGAAGAATTTCGTCAGTTACCGACGCAGCTGAGATGGATCTCCGCTGTAACCAGACAGCTCTCTCTCAGACTACCCCTAGAGAGCTGTCTGCTAGTGCTTATAGTGTTAACCGAAGCTGTATTTTTTTATGTCCCTTTTGCATGTTGTCCTTTTCAATTTTCAATAGTGTGTGTGTGTGTGTGTGTGTGTGTGTGTGTGTGTGTGTGTGTGTGTGTGTGTGTGTGTGTGTGTGTGTGTGTGTGTGTGTTACGATAAGGTAATAATCGTGCAAGTGTGAGACGTGCAGAGAGAAAGAGAGAGACAAAAAAAAATTTGAGCCACTATGCCTTTTTATACCATGGAAATAATAACTACTAATAATATACCATAACAATAATAGCAGCAAATAAAACAAAATTCATACTCCTACTGAAGTAAAATGTACGCAAAATATATTCTACACAACGAAACCATTCTTCCATAATGCTCTATACCAAACTACGTCTCTTCTTTCTCTTCAACTAATGTCTTCAACTAATTTCTTTAACCATAACAACTTCAACTAATTTCTTATAGTTTCTCTTGAACTAATAGACGTTTTCTTCGACCACGGAGAGAAGAAAACGAGAAACTTTTAAGGGTAACTATGACATTCTCCTCTCGTCCCCGTTCCTTCCTTGGTGCTGCTTGGCTGGTCAGAGTTTTCAATCCCGTAGTATATTGCCTTCCCGTTGCTGTGTCTTTAAGTATTGGTAGGGTAAGGGAAGGGTAGGGATGTGTAAAGGGAGGAAAAAGGGTATAAATAAAGGGTCACTATAAATAGGGAAGGGTTAGTTAATGGCATATAAGGGGAGGTGTTGGAAGGGGGAGAGGACGGGAGTAGGAAGGGGAGGGGCTAATGGGTGTTGAAAAGTATGCTAAATAAAAATAATGCAGCAGATACTAAGGTTAGGACCAGACCCGGATTATCCTATAGGCTAGTATAGGCTGCAGCCTAGGGCCCCTCAAGCGTGGGGGCCCCAAACCTGGGGTCCCTGCTAAAAGATTTCCATATATAATTTTTTTTGAAAAATGATATTTTGCATTGCTGAATAATTCAATTAACTTAAAATAAAATTACAAATAATTTGAGATAAAGGGCCCCTGTTTGAGGCCTTTATTTAAGCTAAAGGGCCCCTGTTTGAGGCCATTTATTTGAGCTAAAGGGCCCCTGTTTGAGGCCATTTATTTGAGATAAAGGGTCTCTGTTTGAGGCCTTTATTTGAGATAAAGGGCCCCTGTTTGAGGCCATTTATTTGAGATAAAGGGTCTCTGTTTGAGGCCTTTATTTGAGATAAAGGGCCCCTGTTTGAGGCCATTTATTTGAGATAAAGGGTCTCTGAGGCCTTTATTTGAGATAAAGGGCCCCTGTTTGAGGCCATTTATTTGAGATAAAGGGTCTCTGTTTGAGGCCTTTATTTGAGATAAAGGGCCCCTGTTTGAGGCCATTTATTTGAGATAAAGGGTCTCTGAGGCCTTTATTTGAGATAAAGGGCCCCTGTTTGGGACCCTGGCTGTAAATCATGGGGTACAAAATATTCAAGACGGGTGCGGCGAGTTAGAGGGTGGCTCCGTCTGAGGGGGCCCACAATTTAATTAGCCAAGGGGCCCAAAAGGTCATAATCCGGCCCTGGTTAGGACACACACACACACACACACACACACACACACACACACACACACACACACACACACACACACACACACACACACACACACGTACAATACTATGGACAGACTAGGCACTATAATAACGTACTAGTAACGTAATAAACAATTATAAACAATAAGAAAACAATATTAAAGAAAAACACTGATTGACTTATATACAATTACAGGAAAAAATAATAAAGTTAACCCCTTGAGACCCAGAACGTAATTTCCATTGTAATTTGGGTACCACTAGATGAATTTTAGTGACTATAAGCCCTATTTTAATAGCTATGACCTGTTTAGTATCCTTGTCCACTAACTCATTTGGTATATTCAGTTACTTTTTGTTATTTTATGGGTAACAACAGACATTTTTTTTATAGTCAAGGAAAGATCTGGGCGTGAAGGGGTTAAAGTAAAAAAAATTATGATATGTAATAAAAAACGGAAACGAAAATAATCTGAAGGAATATTAATAGTGTCAAGTTAAAATGTGCATACTAGAAAATATAATAAAAATCAAACATGCTTTCGTCCACACTAACTAGATAGCAACACGACCCCTTTAACTAACTAACAGACAGACAGACAGACAGACGGACACCACTACTCTATTGAGGCGGATCTATCACCCCTACTACATCATATCTCCACTACATAATCTGAAAATAATAACAGTAACATATCACTGTGATCTGACCTACACACACACACACACACACACACACACACACACACACACACACACACAGACACACACACACACACACACACACACGTCTGCCACAGTGATATGCTACAGTGATAAGTCTACACACACACACACACACACACACACACACACCACACACACACACACACACACACACAGGGTAGTAAAGGATGTGTGGGTAATTACTGTTGCTTCTGTTGTTACTAATACTGTTACTTCTTGCTGTTATATCTAAGGGCACTAGGTGGTGGTGGTGGTAGTGGTGGTGGTGGTGGTGGTGGGTGGTGGTAGTGGTAGTGGTGGTGGTGGTAGTGGTGGTGGTGGTGGTGGTGGTAGTAGTGGTGGTGGTGGTGGTGGTGGTGGGTGGTGGTGTGGTAGTGGTGGTGGTGGTGGTGGTAGTGGTGGGTGGGGAAGGGCATGGCCAATGTTGGGGTCCTCCTCCTCCCCTCTTTTCCTCCCCCTATCCCCTCTCTTCCCCTTTTCCTCCGAGGCCGGAAAAACAAAGGGTCATAGGACAAAAATAGTGTATTTTTCGATTTTGTAATTTTTTGGTAAGGGGTGAAAGGAACATTTTGGATGAGATTGCCATTAATATTTGTAATTTTTTAGACGAAAGGGAGTTGAATTTTTTATTTTATTTTTGTTTTTGGCAGAAGAGGGTTGAGTCACCTTGGATTTTTTGTTCTTTTGAGTTCTTTTGTCTTGAGATTCAATCTTATTACTCTATTTTAAGTGACTCTAATTTGTGATTCTATTTATTTTACCCTTTTTTAAGAACACAAATTGTCCTATAGTCTATTTTTTTTATTAGGGTCAAAATGCAGTAAGGAAGCCACGCCCCCTGCCTCCCCTTCTATGCTACGGGGCAGCTGATTGGTGCACTCCTCGTATCATCACTACCAATCACAATATCTTACTACTTAACAGCGGCGTGACCACTGGACAGCAATCTTCACTACAGAGGGTGTTTTGATTTTGTCACCCTCTGTAGTGAAGATTGCTCTGTCTAGTGGTCACGCGCTGTTAAGTAGTGAAGATATTGTGATTGGTAGTGATGATACGGCCCGTACCGAGAGTCATGATGAAGTTCGAGCCACGAACGACGAACGACAGATGAAGGGTAGCGTAAAAGGGATATTTTTCGGAACGAAGAGCAGCGACGACGGTCGAAGGTCGGCACGAAGACAAGGAGGTGCCCGTGTTTTCGTGCAGACCGTCGTCGCTGCTCTTTGTCCCGAAAAATATCCCTTTTACGCTACCCTTCCTCTGTCGTTCGTCATTCGTCGCTCGACCTTCATCATGACTCTCGGTACGGGCCGTATCATCACTACCAATCACAATATCTTCACTACTTAACAGCGGCGTGACCACTGGACAGAGCAATCTTCACTACAGAGGGTGACAAAATAAAAATCCCTTTGTAGTGAAGATTGCTCTGTCCAGTGGTCACACGCCTTTAAGTAGTGAAGATATTGTGATGGGTGGTGATGATACGAGGAATGCACCAATCAGCTGCCACGTAGAATAGAAGGGGAGGCAGGGGGCGTGACCTCCTTACTGCATTTTGACCATAATAAAAAAAATACTCTAGTAGTCATAATTTTTGGAAAGTTTTGTCACCTGTTTGTTGGATTTTTTTCTTTTTTTAATTAATGTCTGCTGGTTGCTGAAGGGAAATGATAAGTAATTAGATATGATAACTAATTAGACACAGGTGACGGCGTGGGATTATTAGCGTGTGAACCATGTGAGGTGTGCAGGTAACAGGCTAGTTAATTAACACACCTGTGGGAAGTGGCTCCAAGGGTTGTGTTCTGGTCTTTAACGTTATGATTTTTAAGGGATTTAATTACAGCCATGCTATAAAGATGTTTGGTATTAGTGGTCTGGAAGTGCCAAAAATCCATGTTTTTTTTTAGTCATAAGAAGGTTGGTAACTTTCAAAGAGATCTCAAGGCATGTTAAATATGTTTGGTATTACATATTGACCTTTAAAGTGCCAAAAATCCAGGTGTTTGTAGTATGTCATCAAGAGACAGGTGTGTTTTGGGTGTTAATTAGTGTACAGCCTCGACTTGTAACTTTTTAGGGATTCCAAGACAGGTTCAAGACGTTTGGCGTTAGTGATCTTTTAGTGGCAAAAATCCATGTGTCTCGTAATAGGTACTAGTGAAGGGACAGGTAGGACTTAATTAGTCAACTTAAATAATAGGCTTAAAATTAGTTTGTGACTTATTAGGGATTGAAAGTCAAATGCAAGACGATTTGTGTAAGTGATCTTTAGGTGCCTAAAATCCATCTGTCTCGTAGTGAAAGGACAAGGGGGCGGGACAGGTGTGTCTAGGGGGGGGGGGCGTTAATTAGCGTCCAGCCTCGGGGGGGAGGTAGAGGGGGGTATTATGGGGGGGTTACCTAATCTTGCCCCTTATTCTGGGGTAGTTGGAGTACCCTGAGGTGGCCATGTCCTGGTGGTTCCACATGTACCCCGGGTGGGACCCGTGGTTGCCGGGCATGAAGTGCTTCCCGTAGAACCCGTAGGGCCCTGTGGGGGTGGGCGTGACGGTGCTAGGACCCGGGGGAGGGTACGGCCCACAGGCGAAGATAGGAGGCCGCTGGTTGAGGTAGGCCTCCGGATCCCCTCCGTCCTGCTGGGCGCGCTCCATCCCCTCATAGAACTCCCAGAGGCGCTCGGTGAGGATGGTGAGGATGGTCCCGCCGTGATTCATCTCTATGAGCCGCAGCACCAAACACCCATCCCAGCCGAGGTATTGCACCGCCATTTTACGCGCGTTGTTGTACAGGTCCTCCTTGCCGACACGCCGCGTCCGCCACAGGTAGTAGTGGACAAGGCGATGCGAGAGCAGGTGAAGGTACGCCACACCCAGATGAGCGCGCTGTAGATGGTCACGGGCAGGAGGACGGCGAAGAAGAACCAGATGAACGAAAAGATCTTCTCGTTGAACAGGTTGATGGGCAGCACGCACTGGCAGGTGTACGTGCGGAGGGAACCCTGCTGCGCCGCCAACACCTGACACAGCGTCTGCAGGGGGAACCGCGGCGACGTCCACCACTCCTTCTTGTTGATGAGCTTCTCCACCACCTCGATGCCGTGGAACAAATACCCCTTGCCTAGGAACACCGTCAGCAGGAAGTACTGCATCAGGATGTTGAACACGTACATGATCTTTACCGCCATGTACAGCATGAACAACGACGACGAGGGTTTGCCGCCGCACGCCAGGTTACAGTCGAACTTACAGACGGTACCCGGACAGCATTTGGACACCCCCATCAGCGTGTTAAACTGGTCTAGGAACTCTGTGATGAGGGCGTCGCGGTCTGGATGGCCCGGCGTGTACTGCGAGATCACTGACACCTTCTTCAGGAGACGACCTACTTTAATACCAGAGTTCTTAGCCGTGGAGTTCCATATGGCAAAAGGGACATAGAACAACCCCGCCTCTACTAACAAGATAATCGGCGCCCACTGGTAGTAATTCACTTTAATTCTTTCGCCCTTTATAGGTGAACTTCCCTCATCATCAAAATTCACAGAATGCACCCGCGTCACCTGTTCCCGCGCCGTTTCATCAATCGGTATGATATAATAGGTACTCGCAGTCCAACAGTATGAATTAACGTAGCGGGATTGCGGCTCCGTGAAGTATGTAGGCGTGAAGCACTCGATAGGGTCACCCGCGAACTGCTTAGTGACGAGGGGGAGGGACAGGCAGATGAGGATGAGGATGGTGTACTTTCTGTTGAGTTTGTCGACACCATCGTCTATTGGTACGTTACCCCCGATGAGATAGTTACTGAAGTGAAGGAGGAAGGACATCGTTGTGGAGAGAGAGGGGAAGGGGTGAGAGAGAGAGAGAGAGAGAGAGAGAGAGAGAGAGAGAGAGAGAGAGAGAGAGAGAGAGAGAGAGAGAGAGAGAGAGAGAGAGATGAAATATAAATTCAAGATAGATAGATTGATTGATAGAAGGAAGAGTTACTGTACACTATTGAACAACGAGAGACCAATTAAATAGCCAAGTCAACACACACACACACGTACACACACACACACACGCACCTATGTACGTACTAACTTTCGTGTACGTATTATGTGTGGTTGACAACTTATGACTGTTAAATCAAACCAAATCGCACATAGCACCTAAACACACGTACACACAAACACTTACACACACACACGCACACAGATCTAGTCACACACGCACGCACACACACATCACCTT
>JACEEZ010007506.1:82500-90000 GCA_016584305.1 Chionoecetes opilio
GGAAATAAAAGGGCGGAAATAAAGAAGAGAAAAAAAAGGATAGAAAAATAGGAAATGGGGAAAATGATTCAGAAAAAAAAAAAATTGTCCTGGTGGAGTAAATCGAAATAAAATGAAAAAGGTGAAAATAAGTGAAATGATTTAAGAATGAAAGTAAATTGGTAAGAAAATACATGAGAAATGGAAATAAGAAAGGGAAAACAGATGATGAAACTGAGATATAAATAGATGAACCCCTTCACGCCCAGATCTTTCCTTTGCTATATGAAATTATCTGTTGTTACTACTTATAAAATTACGAAAAGTGACTGAATATAAGAAATTAACTAGTGGACATGGATACTAAATAGGCCATATCTCTTAAATGTTGCTTATACGCACTAAATATTGTCTAATGGCACCCAAATTACAATGGAAATTACGTTCTGGGCCTCAAGGGGGTATACAAAAAAAGTCTAGGATTAGTGAAAAATAATGAAAATGAATGATACGTGAAAACTTGAAGAGAATAAAAGTGAATAAATAAGAAAATAAAGAAAAGTGATAAGAGGTATGAGAAAGAAAAAGATGACTTGAAATATATTGAATTGATTATAAGGATTGAATAAAAAATCGATCCTCAAAAAATAAAAAAGGAAAATTTATGAAAAGTCTGAATTCTATAGAAGAGCAAAACAACACTAAAAAAAGGATTGACTAAATATGAAGAAAAAAAAATATATATAGAGATAGGATTTGATTCATTTGTATTAGGGAGAAAAAAAACTTAGCAAAATTAAACCAATAAATGTTGGATTTAATGCATCGAGTGAGAGAGAAAAAAAAAAGTTAACGCGAGAAAGAAAAAAAATAACTCGGAAATTATTGGAAAAGAAAGAAAAGAAAGAAATGAAAGAAAAGAAAGAAATGAAAGAAAAGAAAGAAAATTTAAAATGAGGAATTATACAAAAAAGAAAAATAATTATAGTTACGTAAATCTGATTGTAAAGAGAGAGAGAGAGAGAGAGAGAGAGAGAGAGGAGAGAGAGAGAGAGAGAGAGAGAGAGAGAGTATATAACGAGGGCATTATGGCTAGAGAAACACATACAATCTTCCACTGGAATACTTTTAAACAGGGCTTTTCCCACTCTCTCTCTCTCTCTCTCTCCCTCTCTCTCTCCTCTCGCTCTCGGGTGCTCTCATCTCTCTCTCATCTATCTCTCTCTCTCTATCTCTCTCTCTCTCTCTTTCTCGCGAGCGACGGGGTACCTCTGTCTCTCTCTCTCCTTCTCTCTCCTCTCTCGCTCTCTCGTCCTCGCCTTCTCTCTCTCGTCTCTCTCTGCTCTTTCTCTCTCTGTCCTCTCTCTCTCTCTCTCTCCTCTCTTCTCGGTCTCTTCTCCTCATCTCTCTTTCTTTCTCTCGATCGTCCCTCTCTCTCTCAATCGCCATGTTTAAATCTTCTTGACCTTCTTTTAAGTGATTGACTGGTTGTCCCACTGATCTCTCTCTCTCTCCTCTCTCTCTCGTCATCTCTCTCCTCCTCATCCTCCTCATCTCTCTCTCTCTCTCGTCAATCTCACGTCTCCTCTCTCTCTCTCTCTCTCTCTCTCCCTCTCTCTCTCATCTCTCCTCTCTCGGTCTCTTCGTACTCTCTTCTCATGTGGCCAGTAAAAAAATGTATGCTTCATTTCTTGTCATTATAAAAGTCCATAGGGTCAGTCAGTCTTCAATCAGTCTCAATCGTCAATCATCAATCAATCAAATCAGTCCCAGTCATTCAGTCAGTCAGTCAGTCATCAGTCATCAGTTCAGTCAGTCAGTCAGTCAGTCATCAGTCAGTCAGTCTAGTCAGTCAGTCAGTCCAGTCATCAGTCAGTCATCATTTCAGTCTAGTCAGGCATCAGTCAAGTGATTAAGTTGTCATTTCAGTCATTTAACCACTTAGACCACTTGAGAGAGATGAAGAGAGGAGAGAGAGAGAGAGAGAGAGAGAATGAGAGAGAGAGATAGATAGAGAGAGGAGAGGAGAGAGATGGTGGTGAGACATGACACAGATTTAATTTGCCTGATGTTGATAAAGAGAAGAAGGAGAGAGGAAAAGTGGAGAGAGGAGGGAGGATAACATAGGAGGAGGATGGAGGAGGAGGATGCTGAAGGAGGGGGAGGAGGAAGGAAGTGGGCGGCGGTAGGAGGCTGTCGGAGGTTCGGAGGTCAGTAGAGGAATGTGTGCGTAGGATTAGTGACAGATCTATCGTAGCGTGTCATCATATATGGAGGAAGCACAGGGAACCCCGTAATGGAGGGCCGGCGAGGAATGCAGTGAGAGAAGGGAATGGAGGATAGGTAAGGATGATGACGCCGGCACGAATGATGACGAGCCGGAGGCAGGAAGGAGTGTCAAGGAAAGAATTGATAGTAGGGGAAGGCTATGGAACAGGAGAAACTAGTTTATGTCCGCTTGTTATTAGTTATTGTTTATTTTTATTATTATTGGTCTGGGTTGGTATATTATTGTTTATGTATTTTTATTTACTTTACTACTACTAACTACTACTACTACTAACTACTACTCACTGACTAACTACAAACTGCTAACTATTATTACTACTACGCTACTACTGACTAACTACTATTACTACTGCTACTGGCTACTACTACTACTACTACTACTACTATGACTATTACTATTCTACTATTACTTTACTAACTACTACTATACATAAAGACTCACTACTTATACTACTGCTAGGACTATACTACACTACTTTCTACTACTACTATCAAGAGAGAGAGAAGAGAGAGAGAGGAGGAGAGAGAGAGAGAGAGAGAGGAGAGATAGAGAGAGAAGAGGCGTTACCTGGGAGAAACAAAGGGAGTGAAATAAGAGAGAGGGAGAATGGAGGTCAGGCGAATAAAGGAAGGAGAGAGAAATAATGATAAAGAAAGGAAGAGGATAAATAAAGGTAAGAAGGGTAAGGAAGAACAAACACACACCACGGACACGCCACACGCAACATACGAGCACACCACACACAGACACGACACTACACACACACACGCACAAATGGGATAAGACACGCACTGACAGAAAATATATAATTGAATTGCAATCATATAACAAATACAATAAACGAAATGAATTTATAATTGTAACTAAATGAACTCAATCAAAATAGATTACAATATATATTTTTTATAGCTTATAATTGGGTAGTTATAGTGTTACCTCCTCTCTCTTCTCTCTCTGTCGGTCTCTCTCGTCTCTCTCCTCTCGGGGAACCAGTCGGGCTCAGTTTCTCGTCTCCCTTCATCTGCTCTCTCCTCTCTCTCTCTCTCTCGCTCATGTGTTATAAGTGTTTACCCCATGTCAAATAACCGTCAGTAAAATTTTCATTACCTACAAATCTTTTACAACCTCTCTCATTTTTTTGTTGTGGTGGTGTGGTGTGTGTGGTGTGTGTGTGTGTGTGTTGTGTGTGTGTGTGGTGTGTGTGTGTGTGTGTTTGTGTGTGTGTGGTGTGTGGTGTGTGGGTGTGTGTGTGTGTGTGTGTTGTGTGTGGTCCTTCAAGTATGGTAGTATTATGGAGTCAGGTTTCTTTTCCTTTTTTTTCATTTCTTTTCCTTCTTCCTTCCTTATTCCTTCCTTCCTTCCTTGCTTCCTTCCTTCCTGCCTTACCTTCAATTTCTTTCTGTTCCTATCTATCCTCCTTCTCTATATCTGCCTCTATACCTCCTCTAACTTTCTTTTCACACACAATCGCACACACACATAGACACACACACACCACACACACACACACCACACACAACACACACACACCACACGACACAACCCCCACATCACACACACACGGAGGCGCGCACTGAGACATATCCCATCTTTCGCTCATCAAGTCTCAGATCAAGCTCCCTCCTCTTCTCTCCTGCCTTCCTTCCTCCCTCTCCCTCCCATTCCTCTCTCTGCCCTCCCTCCTTCCCTTCCTTCCCTCCTTCTCTCCCTTCCTCCCTCCCTCCCCCTTCTCTCCTCCCTCCTTCCCTCCCCCTCGCCTCCTTCTCTTCCCTTCCTTCCTCTTCTCCTCCCTCCCTCCCTCCTTTATCTGGCGTGAGGGAGACAAGCCCAAAAAATGTCGATACTTCGATGGAGGGGGAAAGAAGGGAGGGTGGGAAGGGGAGGGGGAGGGGGGCAGTGGGGGAATGGGAAAGAGGGGAAGGGAAGGGAAGGGGAAGGGAAGGGAAGGGAAGGGAAGGGGAAGGGAAGGGGGAGGGGGGGAAGGGAGAGAAGGAGGTAAAAATTGATAGTATGGTTAGATGTATGGCTAAAAGAGAGAGAGAGAGAAGAGAGAGAAGAGAGAGTGAGAGAAGATAGTAGGAGAGAAGAGAGAGAGAGAGAAATATATATAGCAACGAGATTAAGAGAAAAAAATGTGAAAAGGAAGAACTAAAATGACTTGCTTTTTTCTTCCTTCCTTCCTTCCTTCCTTCCTTCCTTCCTTCCTTCCTTCCTTCCTTCCTTCCTTCCTTCCTTCCTTCCTTCCTTCCCTCTCTCTCCTTCTTTTCCTCTCCTTTCCTTTCTTCCATAAAATCATGGGAGAAAATATACCAAGGAAGGAAGGAAGGAGGAAGGAAAGAAGGAAGGAGGAAGGAAGGAAGATGAAGGAAGGAGGAAAGGAAGAAGGAAGGATGCAGGAAAGAATGGGCAAAAGGGGGGTGGGGGAAGAAGGAGAAAAGAAAGAAAAAAAGAAAGAAAGAAAGAAGAAAGAAAAAGAAGAAAGAAAACTGAAAGAGGAAGAAATACGAGATAGGTGAAATTTTCCTTTGTGTGGGAGGAGGAGGAGGAGGAGGAGGAGGAGGAGGAGGAGGAGAGAAAATGGTGGTCAACTGCAATTAATATAAAGAGCAATATTTCTTCTCTCTATCGTCTCTCTCTGCTCTCGTCATCTCTCTCCGGGTCTCTCGTCACTCTCTTCTCTCCTCTCTCTCTCTCGTCTCTCGTCATCTCTCTCTCTCATCATCCGTCTCGTCTCTCTCTCTCTCCTCTCGTCTCTCTTCTCTCTCTCGGCCTCTCTCTTCTCATCTCGCTCTCTCTCGCTCTCATCCGTCTCTAGGATCACGAGGAGGTTAGCCCAACAGACGATACTAAAGTGCATTAGGGAATGAGAGAAGAAGAGAGAGAGAGAGAGAGAGAGAGAGAGGAGAGAGAGAGAGGAGAGAGAAGAGAGAGAGAGCGGGAGAGAGAGGAGAAAGAGAGAGAGAAGAGAAGAGGAGAGAGAGAGAAAGTTAAAATTTTCCCCTCCAATATCTCCATTTATTTGTTCCCCAATCTTAAACTCTCCCAAAAATATACATAATAATATAATATAATAATAATGATATAATAATAATAATGATATTTAGGCAAACGCATTTCCCATTTTTTATGTCCTCAAGGAAGAGAGAAACGGTAATTGTCCATTATAGGAGAACTTAACTAAATTCTGATTGTATAAGAGTCAGGCTGGATTCGAACCCCTGGACAGAGGCGTCTTAGCCCCCGCACCACACGGGAGGTTAAACATGGCAAGACAGGCCCCCCTACCCGTGCTAATTACCCCAACCTCACTTCGGTGTAGCAGCAAGCGACTTACCCCTTGAGACCAGAACGTAATTTCATTGTACTTTTGCCACCTTTAGACGATTTTAAGTGTTGTGGGGGTGGGGGGGGGGGGGGGGGGGGGAATGGGTGGGTGGGGGGGGTCTAATAAGCATATTTATAATATGCCTGTTTTAGTAGCCTTGTTCCCTTAAGCTAGATTTTGGTATATTCATTTACTTTTTCGTAATGTTATGGCTCGACACATACCTTTTTATTAGCAAAGGAAAGTTCTGGCGTGAAGGGTAACTCGAGAGGAGTAGAGTAAGGGGCGATCTGAAGGTAGATTGTTTGAGTGGATTAAAGCGATACAATATAGGCGATGTAGGAAAAGTTCTTAGGTTAGTAAGCAGGGTAGAACAAGAAGTCACGTGTGATTCAAGCTGGAGAGCGTAGATTTAAAAAGGAAATTGGTGTAGAAACTGGTTCACAAATGGGTGGTGAATGATTGGAAATGGACTCATCATCAGTGGTCGTAATGCGAGTCTATTGGGGTCTTTAAAAAAAATGGATTACTGGCTAAATTCATGATGGGAAAGGTGGATATAGGGTAGTGTTAGGTAACAGAACTACCTCGTGTAGGTCTCAGGGGCCGCTTGTTACTTCCTATTTTCTTATATTTTTTTTTATGTTCCCTCATCTCGCGGGGCAGCCAAGATGTGCTTTATTCTATCCACTACTTGTTGAACCTGCCCTACCCTGTTTAGGTATCCTTCTCTTCCTGTGTTCTCTTCCTTCTTTCCTTCCTGTCCTTTCCTGTCCTTCTTCCTTCCTTCCTTATTTCCTTCCTTCCTTCCCTTCCTTTTTCACCTCCTTACCTGTTTTAGTATCCGTCTCTTCCTGGTCCTTCCTTCCTTCCCCTTCCTTCCTTCCTTCCTTCTCTCCTTCCTTTCCTTCCTTTCCTTCTTTCCTTCCTTCCTTCCTTCCTTCCTTTCCTTTCTCATCTGCCTTAACCCTGCTCTGTCTCCCTTTCTTCCTTCCTTCCTTCTAGCCTTGTAATTTGCTGCTTCATTATATAGTTTTAAATATATTAACACTACCTACATTCCACCTCTCTTCCCTCCGATGAATTTATCCAGACTCCGTTCTAAGACTCCCAATGACTCCGCATTGACCACCTTGGCGAGCTGAGATCCATGCAAGCATTTCGTCCACCCTATTTGTTGAACCAGTTGCTCCCATTTCCTTTTTTAATCTACTGCTTCTCCCGCTCTTGAATTCGTGACGTGGCTTGTTCTACCCTGTTTACTAAGTCCTTAAGAACTTTGTTCCTACATCGCCTATATTGTTATCCCTTCATCCACTTAAGGGATATCAGATCGCCCCTTACTCTACGCCCTTCGAGTTAAAGTCGCTTGCTTGCCGGCACCGATTAGAGTTTTGGGGTACTAGCAGGTAAGGGTGCCTGTCCATTGCCTTTTAACCTTCGTGTGGTATGTGGTTAAGACGCCCTTCCTGTTCAGGGGTTCGAAATCCAATCCTGGTACTCTTAAAACATTTGTCTGCATTGATTAACCCTCAATTGACGTCCCCAATCTTTCCCTTGCTAATGAAATCGTCTGTGTTAACCTAAATTTCGAACAGTAACTAAATAATACCAAAATTATAGTGGACAAGGATACTAAGATAGGTCAATCTATAAAATTGCTTATATTCATGTAACCCCGTTGAGACCCAGAAACTTAATTTCCATTTGTATTTTGGGTGCCAATTAAGATTAGACATTTTTAGTGACTATAGCAATATTTTATAGATATGACCTTTAGTATCCTTGGTTGTTGTGACGAGCTATAATTTGGTATAATTCATTTACTTTCGGTAATTTATGGCTGACACGAAGATTTTAATAGAGAGGAAAGATCTGGGCTGTGAAGGGGTAACATCATCTTCAT
>JACEEZ010007506.1:95000-99051 GCA_016584305.1 Chionoecetes opilio
CCAAATTAGTTAGTCGGCAAGGATACTAAACAGGTCATAGCTATAGATTACTGCTTATAGTCACTAGAAATCGTCTAATGGTACCAAATTACAATGGAAATTACGTTCTGGGTCTCAAGGGGTTAAAGTCGCTTGCTGCTCCACCGAGTTGAGGTTGGGGTAATAGCAGGTAGGGGTGCCTTGTCTTTGCCTTCTAACCTCCGTGTGGTGAGGTGGCTAAGACGCCCTCCTGTCCAGGGGTTCGAATCCAGCCTGGTACTCTTATACAATCAGCAAATTTGTTAAGTTTCTCCCTATAAATGCGATCATGCCGTTTTTCTCTTTGCCTTGATGAACATAAAAAATGGGTCCTCAGGGTGGTTAACGAATAATCATTTTTTCCTAAATCATTCGAACTATCCAGCGCATTACCACCAATGGTATAGAATGTCCAAGAATTAGCAGCAAAGTGGGCAGGCTAAGGACTTTCTTTTCAGCGATAGTATAATCAATTTAGAATTCAAGTGATTGAAAAAATATATTTGTTATATTTCGCAAAACATCCCTTCTTTCAAAACGTGTAGGAGTGAATGGAATACAGATTGCGCACGGATAGAACTTGTCAAGCTTAACAACTTTGCTTCCATACGTTTTCCTCTAGCACTATTTGTAACCCCTTCACGCCCAGATCTTTCCTTTGCTATAAAACATTGTCTGTTGTCGAGCCATAAAATTACAAAAACTAACTGAATATACCAATTAGCCAGTGGACAAGGATACTAAACGGGTCATATCTATAAAATCTTGCATATAGTCACTAAGAATCGTCAAATGGTAGTCAAATTAAAATGGAAATTACGTTCTGGGCCTCATGGGGTTAAGCAGTAAAATGGCAAAAACGTGTTCGTCGAGATTTCTGATAAATTTTTTGCGGCACTATTTCCCTCGCAGCTTCGTCATGGGAGTGTGCTAGTTATTTCATTACCATAAAATAGGGTTAGAAATAATAAAAAGTCATGTTTTGGAGGAATCAATAGCGGAGGATGACCAAAAAAACGACATCTATAAGAATATCATTTTTTTAGCGAACTTCTTGTTACAATTTTTTTTTGGCCCGTCCTTTTTGATGTCAATATAATTATATCAAAACAAGAGAAGAAAGAAGAAGAAGAAGAAGAAGAGAAGAAAGAAGAGAAGGAGGAGGAGGAGGAAATAGCAGAAGAAGAAGAAGAAGAAAAGAAGAGAAGAAGAAGAGGGAGGAGGAGGAGGAGAGGAGGAGGAGGAGGAGGAGGAGGAGGGAGAGACGCCCCCCTAAGTATGGTGTAATGAATAGCAGTGAACCCGCAACTTTACATTATCGTCGCAGCTGTCATAAGGACGGAGGTGGGCGGGGAGGCGGCTAATATATGGGCGGCGCCTCCCCCCTCTCTCTCTCTCTCTCCTCCTCTCTGTTTCTCGTTCTTCACGGTCCTCGCTCCTCTGCTCTCGTATTCACAGGATCTCTCTCCCCCCCCCTCTTCTCTTCTCTCTTCTCTCTCTCTCCTTTCTTTTCTCTTGTAGTTGGTTTCTCTCTCTCTCTCTCTCTCAATCTCTCTCCTCATCTCTCCATCTCAGTCTCTCTCTCTGTCTCTCTCTTCTCTCTCACTCTCTCTCTCTCTCTCGTCTCTCTTCATCTCTCGTGTCTATCTCTCTTCTCTCTCTCTATCGTCTCCATCTCTTCTCGTCTCTTCGCTCTTCGTCTTCTCTCTCTCTCTCTCTCATCTCATCTGTTCCTAGTTTTAGAGTTGGAATGAGTTTCTACCTATGTAATGTTATGTGTGTGTGTGTGTGTGTGTGTGTTTGTCTGTGTGTGTGTGTGTGTCTGTGGTGTGTGTGTGTGTGTGTGTGTGTGTGTGTGTGTGTTTGTTGTGTGTGGTCTGTGGTCCTGTGTCTGTGTGTGTGTGTGTGTGTGTGTGTTGTGTGGTGTGTGTGTGTGTGTGTGTTTTGTGTGTGTGGTGTTGTGCTTGTGTGGTGTGTGTTGTAAATCATCATCCTTATCCTGAGAGGACTGAAGGATTTTTCTCTTTTATTTTTTTTATTTAAACATGCCAAATGCAATAATCCCAAAGATCACCTGTCGGTGCTACCTATCTTTAAGCAAATATAGTAGAAACTATAATATAAGAACCAATTATATAAATACAGAGGACAGAAAAATCAATATTGTATACCAATTAAGAAAAATATCACTAAAATTGTATGTCCAGGCGCTGACGGTCAACTGTGGATCAGGTTTCACGTATCACTAGCGTCAGGGTGGATGGAGTTTGACAGACAAATCTTCCACCGATATGGCCGCCGACACACCTTTGTGTGTTCATCTCCTGGAATGATGAGGGAGCACCGGCTGTGATTAAATTTCCAGCATCCTGGAGACGGGCGGCCCCACAAAGGTGCGTTGTTGTGCTGACTGGCACGGAAACGCGGCACCTCCACTGCATCACCACTGGTAAGCCCCGATTTCTCGTGTCTTCGCTGTGGCGAGCTCTCGAGGCTGTCATAACCAGCCAGGTGTGGCACTTCTTGAACCTGTCGCCTTGTGGAATCCACAAGCGCCGCAAACGTCCTGCGGTATTCCCAGGTGAGTCGATGGGACTCACCGGCTCGGGTTGGGCTGGGGGGTCTGCAGCATCCACCAGTCGCAGGGCTCGACGCTGGATGCTGTCCGGGGCTCCTAGTGTGCGGAGGGCTGCCAAGCATCCAGGAGAGGGCGGCACTCTTAAGTAAGGCGTATCTGGGCCTTGAGGGGCAAAGCTTCACTCCCCTGTCGAGGAAGCTGGTTTTTCCCTTTGCAGGGCAGAAAAACCCTGTGGAGGCCTTTTTAGGCAAGTGTTGATGTGGCCGTCAAACCTTAGCCTGGGTCCCGTCCACTCCCAGAACCTTGGAGGGGGGGCTTCCTGAGTGGGAGAGAAACGCCAAAAGCAAAGCCCCCCACCTTCCACTGCTGGCCCAGCAGCGGGGGGACCGAGAAACCACCATTGCCTGTGTCTTCTCCGGAGCAAAGGTCACCTGCCAACGTGTACCTCACTCCTGTATAACACTCAGCTGCTGATTGATCTCATCAGCATGAAGGCCAGACGTTTTCCTGCAGGCAGGCAGTGAAGCCTTTGGGGAGAGGGATAGACAGCTGCTGGGCGCACTGTTTTAACAAGTGCGTCCTGACGTTAAGCCTTCAACAATTCTACCAGGAAAACATTTTAGAAAGATTCCTTTTATTCAACAAAAAACAGACCACGAGGGGACCAAGACAAGACTAAGACCAAGACCGACAAGAGGACACCAAGAGGACATTAATATCGATGTGGAACAAATGAAAAGTATTATATGAAGCAGCAACAAAAGCAAAAGCATCAGTAACAAAATAAAACAAAATAATAGAAAAACAGAAAACTAGGGGGGGGGCACTCAGTAGAGCGCATACCTCCGCCCGAATATTTCATCAATTGGCTGCATGATATATATATATAAAATATATATATATTATAAAATATATATATATATATATATATATATATACTATATATATATATATATATATATATAAAATACTATATATATGCACTCAGTATGAGCGCATACCTCCGGCCGAATATTTCATCAAATTTTTTTGCCATGGCAACAGTTGTCAATAGATTTCACCAAAATTAAATCAGTTTTTTCCTTATATCAAATAGACTTGGTATACCCAGTTTGGTCCAAATCTATTCGTAACTTTTTGAGAAATCCTGTACACTAACAGACAGACAGACAGACAGACAGACAGACAGACAGACAGATAGGGGGGAAAACATAACCCCTCCAACTTCGTTGGCGGAGGTAACAACACCCAAAGGGGTGCTATTACAGGAAGGCAACACCCCACCAACATCATCGGATCGGATCAGCCACTGGCCCCCCATTTACGTCACACGCACTTGTTAAAACAGTGCGGCCGGGAGCTGTCTGTCCCTCTCACCACAGTCTTCACGGCCTGCTGCAGGAAGACAGGCAGGCAGTGTGGAGGGAGGCTTGTGTGACTACTGTACACAAGGGA